>NKZN01001352.1:16569-226959 GCA_002374485.1 Metschnikowia santaceciliae | reverse complement strand
TTCTGTCTTCTTGGTTCGAAACATTTTGTCGCGCTGGTTTGAATCATTTTGCCGCGCTGGTCTGAATCGTTTCGAATAACACTGTAACCAGCACTTGGGCTAAGAGCACACTCACTACCCTAATTTCTAGCGCTAAACCCTCAATGACTCCCCCAGCTACAATTTTTTTTCTTTTTTTCCTCTGGTTTAGCAAATTCAGAAATGTTCATATTCCAAAATTATTCATAGAATTGAGAGTCTAAATAACTTGCATTGCAGTCCATCCACTCAATGTGATTCAACATGCTTGTCATTTTACCTTAATTTTATGCTATACAGTGTTTATACAAACCAGCGCGACAAAATGTTTCGAATCAGCGTGGCAAAATGATTCAAACCACACTAGTAAAATCAAACAAACCAACAATAAAAGTTTCGTACTCCTTAGCACCGTCTTTCAAACCAAAAGTTATTCTATACAGGATAACAAGGAAACCTGTTCAGTTCCATCCGTTTAAACCCTTGATTAGTACTGCAAGACTTCTGTCCCAAATGTAGTACATATATGGCAATCCTCCAGATTGAAGATTTGACAATATTAAAATTACGCCATTTGGTCTGAAAGACTGTGCGAAGGGGTACGAAACATTTTGACTTCTTGGTTTGAAACACTTTGCCGCGCTGGTTATAATGGTTTTGAAAAACACTGTCTTATTTTTTATATAATTAAATATACATAAAAATGTAAACAAATCAGACAATAATACTCCTAAATATATTTGTCGCCTGAATATTTATACGGGACCCCCCTATCAAGTTTCTTCCCAAAGAATTGACTTCACCACTATTCATATGCTCACAACTCTAGGGAAAAGATAAACATAGACTGTAGTAGAGTCGCGATAAATTTCGGTAACAAGCAACCACCAGTTACGAAAATATATCCTACACGAAACTTTAAACAGAAAGAGTATTTTTTGGAACTTCTTCTTATTCCCATACTTCACACTGCCGAACTTATTAATTGGAATCATTAACCCTTTGCTCTATTGAAATTTTGAAACACATGATCATAAAACCTTATGACTTCCAAAATATTATTATAAAATACTTCAAGCCTAAATTTTTCAAAAAAGATATTCAAACAAACCTATCAAAAATACAAACAACTATTGCACATGATAAAGCGTAACAGTACCTTGAGATAGATAATACAAAAGAGCACTAACTCAAAAAACCAAGAGCTCCGTCTCAACACGGACAACAATTATCTCAAGCAAAAGTGATATAAAGGCAAAATTTTCAAACAACAGCTATAACTTGCGAAAAAGAATCATAAAACTACGTAGATTCGCAGCTCACCGAACAATTTCAACTCCTTGCATAACTTCTTCACTGAATGTCTGATTACCGCGAGCGTAAACAAATAAATCGCCAAATGGAACTACGTAACGTAGCATACTCAATTCAAGAGCTTCTAGGATCTTATGGTATTTTAATTTGGTGCAAAGAATATCCAACAAAATGCAGAATATCAAAAACAAGTGGTTTATGGAATTCGGCCACAAGAGACTGACTATGACTTAAATTTGACATTCAAGTAGTCGTCATTTAACTCTTCCTCATTCAAGTACTCTTGTACTATATCCTGCGCCTATGTTAATGAGAATTTTCGGATCTAAGCTGAACATCGCATCGAGTTATGCTACTTCCTTAGCCTCGAGTCTGAAGAACAAAATCTGCAATTTTCGGAAGTTCTTGTTCCATTTGTGTAATTAGGTTGGGTAGTCTGGAAAGTAGATTCATTTGATCCACCTAGATTATTAAAGTTCACAAAAGATTGATAGCAGATTTTCAGATGTTGTTGTGTCTCCTGGTCACTGAAACAAGTTATTCTTGCAAAGGCGTACTAGCTTCTATATCTGAAGATAGTAAGTAGAATGTCTGAATTTCAATAAATTTGGAGAGAAATACTGAAGTCGAATAGTCCGTCAGTTTTACACTATTAAGTACGTTTCTTGAATTTTTGAATGACCTGCTATCATGGATACTAATAATGCTTTAGCAGCTCCGGTTTTTATTAAAAATGACAAACATAAGTGTTGTGTTTGGTATCGTATAATTTGCTCGTCGTTACAATATACAGTTGCATTGCTTTACAGAGTGTTATGTGTAAGGACAGAGGCTAATTCGTTACTGGTTTCATATTTGAATTTGGTAAAGGGGGCGTTCATGTATTCAATTAATTATGCTGGTAAAGTGCGAAAGTTGGTCCAGCCCTCTTCGAGTTGCTGTTACTATGTGATCGGTTTCTAATTTCCACAAAACTTTTTAAATAAGTTTTACAGATTGGATGGTGATCTATCTATGCTCGAATATTTTAGAATGTCATTTCGTTACGCAATATAGTTTGACGAGCCCTGGATGTTTTGACTCTCAACATACAATTTGATGTGGAGGACCTTGTTATGATTAATTGAGTTAGAAGTTATTTTATTAGTCAATCTTTATAAACGCTAGGATTTTTATTATCTTGGATTATTAACCTGGTGTAAATGGTGTAAATTTATATAGCCGTCTGGAGTGTTTTCTACATATTAGAGGTGCTTTTGTTACAATACGGTTAGAAAAGCTCAAGAGTGAAATCTATGAGTTTCAAATACCAACAGAAAACTTCAGCGCTTTTATTTGCCTGGTAAAGTTAGTGACCATTGGTTCATAGAAATCAGTGTACTTTTGTTAGTGTGGACTAGATACAGTACACTTTGGAGAATATGGACTAGATGTGTATTATTTAAGTTAGTTTTAGAAACATGGCTAAAAATGTTCATGGTTCAGTGTTCGAATAACGAACTCATATTGCTCAAGAATCCATGTCATCAAATTTTTCGTTGCGATCTTCGGCTTGTTCTTCTTCAAGCAGAGTGCCACCGCTAACCGAGAACTGGCCTCCAGCGCCAATTAGGTGAATGTCTGAATTTTTAGTTGCAGTATTGAAGATCCTGGTTGGCACTTCAACATCGCCATCCAAGGGACCGAGCCCTGGTGCATAAGTGTCACCAAATCCCCAAGAAAATACAACACCATCTGTGGTAACTGCGAATGAATGATGCGATCCAGTTCCAATGGTTTTGAATTTCACCTGACCATTAGCTATGACAAGCTTTGTGGGTACAGGTACAGAACGAGGATTCCCGTGCTGATCTTTGAAAGTAGATGCGGGTAGTTTGTCTTTGGCGATTCCAATCTCTTTCATATCGTATCTACCCCATGCAAGTACATCACCCTCACTGGTCAAAGCTAAAGTGTGATGTTCTCCGCCGGTAATTTGAATTATGTCGTAATCATCTAAGGCAGCGATATGGGTTGGCTTCATAATCAAGGACCCATCTTCAAGTTCACCTTGAGAGTTTGTTATACCACATTGACCGTATTGATTTAAACCCCAAGTAAAAACATGGCCCTTTGAGTTGATAGCAAAACAGTGAAAATCCCCACTAGCAATGTATTTAATATCATAAAGACCAAATTGCTGTGGCTCTAAGGCCGAGAATTTATGTCTGTCGAGAATTTTTCTACCCAACTGAAACTGTTGCCCATTTCCCCACGCATAAACAACACCTTTCGAGTCTAATGCTAAAACATGATCTTTGCCGCTGGCTAATTGCACGATATTCTTCAACTTGGTTTTTAAGGGTGTTTCCTGATACAAGATGGTCTTTGAAAATCCTAACAAGCCCTCGTTACTTCTAAATGTACCCCAAGTATAGACTTCACCAGAGTCATATAAAATAGCGCTGAGATTGTCTGTAGCGGCAAGTTGGACAAGTTTAGCATTTGTTTTTGGTAAATTTTCAACAATTCCTGGGGTGGATTCAGCCTCATTCAAATCACCATCATCATCTGAATCCTCGTCATTATCCATAGGCTTGAGGACCTCCTTAGCTCTGGAAGTATCTCTTCCTAAAACTTTGCTGTCATTTGTACCCCATGACCAAATTCTACCCTTGGAATCCAATGCAAGAACATGCATCCCGCCAACAGCAAAATCCACAATACCCTCACCATCTAAAGCATCTCTGGTGAGATACGGGTTTAATCTTGGACGCTTAACCTCTTTTGTTTTTGCCTCGGGACCAAGACCTAATTCACACATTGATCCCGTACCCCATACAAAAATGTCTAACTTTTCGGTTTTCTGTGACGGAAACCCATTGATATTTGGTAACTTAGAATAAGAGTGCAATACCGATGATGCAGTGGATTTAGTCTTCTTTGCATCGCCATTTGGTAATGGGGACCCTGAACGTTTCAAGGATGCTGTTAATGCTACCATCTAGACCTTTTAATATGAACGGTCATGCTCGTCTTTTCGCTTGCGATGGATGAAATTGTGTACTGTATATAGTGTATATTGCTTATTCGCTCAGTTGAGCTTATTTATTTCGGCAGAAGCGTACCCTTGTCTTTTGTGTCTCCATTTGCTAGATGTCTCCACGAAGTTTCTAGCTATGTTTTGAAGAAGATACGTCATTGAACCGATAGCTCTTATGAAGGCAAGCAATGCGACAAACCACAAGATGAATATCAAGTAGATGTTACGACTGGTTTCACCAGGACCATAAACTTGCAACATCGTCATGATAAAAATCAAATTTGCTAAGAGCCATATGAGAACAACTTTGGTTCTCACATGTTTTGCGTAATCTTCCCCATCAAGTGTCACACATTGGTCCGTTTTGTTCTTGATTTTATTACTCGACCTTTTCGCACGAATATTGTAGAGAGTTTCGAGGTAGACTTCATCGATGTTATAGTCTGCAACAATTGCTTCAAATTCGCCCTCTTCATTCTTCTGAATGATGTATTGATTTGACTTATCTTCTTTGGTGTTGTTATCCCCCTTAGTACCCCAAGAAACATCATGCGTATTGCAGAAAGCGAATATTTGCAATGTACATGTATATGATGGTATCATCAAGAAGTATTGGAGGGAGCATGTGAGCATATGCCATGGATCCAAATACAAGATGGACATCAAAGCATAGAGACCATATGTTGCTAAAAGCGACACCACAATACTCACAAACACGTATGTGGATGTATCACCAACACCAAACATTTTGATTGCAGAAATGACAAAATAAAATCCAACAATTAGTGCGTAAAGTGCACAAACTGTCAATAAAATCATCAATTTTTTGAAAATATTTTTAGAAGCCTGAGGACGGTTGCCAATAGATGCAACGAAAATGGAAGTTAGCACACAAATGCATAGATAGTTGAATAAGGTGAATATCCAGAACCCACCCTTTCCTAAATCTTTGTTGGATATTAAAGATCCCGTCAAAAAATAGAATGTCAAGTAGAAATTGCTCAAGGAAAAGAATGAGAAAATTAAACTGACGAGCTGATAGACAAACTCGAAGCAAAGACTTAATTTTCGAGCAAATGAATGGTCTGTTTGCCAAATTTGATTCGCGTGACGTAGAGAATATAAAGCTGCAAAGAAAGCACCATTCATCCATCTTCTTCTTTGGGATAAAAACTCGGGAACTGATTCAGGAACATCCGTTTCACCCGTTGCCAGTTTCACGAACTTTAATACCCAACTTTCGTTCCTTTTTGCCACCAATTCCCAGCATAGAATTCTGTCCTCTGCGAGATACATATTCGCTTCAAAGAAGTTTGTCTTGCTGTTTTTTTCGTGGTGGCTAGTAAGCAAGTCTTCGCCTTTGAAATAAGAGTGTAAAGGACCAGTGCCATCATCATGGTTCTTGAGTGCAATGTACCTGTAAGCCGAAAGTGCCCCTGGAAGGACAGATATGTACCCAAAAACAGATTCCAATGGCTTGTCCAAGATATTAGACATTTTGTACTCAAAGTTTTGGGAAGCGACTAGAGGGTTCGATAAATTGATCCATCCCTTTCCCTTCATTGCAGTAATTTCTCCTGCGACTCCCGCAACATTAGAATCTCTGTCGAAAGCTTTCCACATGTTGTAGATCGCATGATTGTCTGGTTTGGTACCGACATCTAAAAGCACCACAACATTCGGGTCCAAAACTGGGCAAAATGCATTGAAAAGCCATCTGTGAGAATTGATTTTTTTCTGGTTTTGTTCTTTTAAGCAGAACAAGACTTGTACAGGAGTCAAACTTTTTTCGTCACCCTTAAATTTGAGGTTCTCGTCTATCGATATCTGGGTGGTATACTCGAACAAATGTGCGGCAACTTTCTTGTTGTTCACGTATGGTCTCGCTAAATTATCCTGATAGCAACCTGTTGCAGTCAATAATTGCAAAACTGATTCATTCACCTTATTTCTTCCATCTGAAACGATAATAACTTGAACTTTCTTCCACGAATCCTTACCCCAAACTGAGGATTTGTGTCTAGAACAAAGATGTGCCACATTTTTCATGATACCATGCATAGTTCTGGCGAATGATTTTTCATCCTCGTTATACATCGTGACACAAACGACTAATTCGATTTCTCTGCCATACTTTGCTGCTCTAAGGGTAAACCCTTCTTTTACAAAGTCATCCGGTTGAGCAGTACATGCAGTATAAGTCATGTTGACAAACTCACCAAAAGGAGACTCTGTTTTAGTAAGAACCTGTTTGAGCTCGTCTGGTATTCTGTTCTCAAGAACTAAATTTCCAGTCTCACCACCTACTAGTCTCACCTTCCTCTTGGTCAATGTTTTTTCTCTATTAGGAACATAGCCGCCATTTATGTTCTTCATCATATCTCCATCAATTGATACCCCAAAGTATTCACTCATTTGAGATGACGTGGAGTATGTTTTACTTGTGTAAGCAGTATCTGCGTCAGAAAAGCTTTCTTCATCATCAAACTCTTTCTGGTAGGATTGATATCCATAATCATCATCTTTCAGATGAAGGGTACCGTCATCAGATGCATTGTGGCTAATTGAANTCTTTCAGATGAAGGGTACCGTCATCAGATGCATTGTGGCTAATTGAATTCGCCTCGGCAAAAGTCTCTGGTGTGAAAATTGGTTCAGGTGGCTCTAAAAATCTCTCGCTTCTCTGTGAACTTCTCATAGAAGTAGTGAATTTCGACATTTTCGGAGAGCCATTATTAACGAGATCATTTGTATTATCTCCGGTTACAAAGAGCTCGTTTTTTTTATCTCTCTTGGGACTTTCTTTGAGAGTATAAGTAGCTCTTGGTGTAGGAATTTGCTCAAACGCCAAGGACGGTGTTGCGGTATTTGCCAAATGGGCTGAGAAGTTCTTTGCTTGGTTCGAGCTTCTTGTGAAGATATTGGGAGACCTTCTAGAGTTCTTGGCATCCAGAATTGAAGCAGGTATCCCAACAAAGCTGGTTTCATCTTCCAGACCCCCATCACCGGCATCAAGATTATAGAACCGTTTAGGAGAAGTTCTATCGCCAGTAAAGACTGCATTTGGCAATGTGGGACTTTGAGGGTCAATGAAGGGATCCTCTTCACTGAATGGACTCTTCATATTCAGTTTGAAGGGTGGTTTGATTTGAGAAAACCACGTACTTGAATTCAAACTATCAAAGTACGCAGTGTTTGTTTATTATTATTATATCCTATTCGGGTAATGCAGTAGTGACATACATGCGGATCGCTCAAACAGTGATACCTTTCCAACAAAACTGTCTGTATAGACACATATTGAAAGAATATTGAAATAATATTTTTAGATCACACATTTCAATTTAGTCTTTCATCGTTATTATATGATTTGAGTTTCTAATATTTTCGATCGCACGTAGTTTTATGCAGAAGTGAACTCTCGCACAATTACACAATAACAAGGAATGAGCGATTAGGTTCATGTTTTCTAGACGATTCATTGTGACAAAAGAGCTATAACTTTCTAAAAACCCTTGCAAATCCAAATATACTTATTTGCCTTGTTAGTCGGATGACTGGTCCACTGTATACCGTTGACGATCCCTCCAACGTTCGATATCAATCTTCACCTATTCCCGTTTCCAGTGTGGGATTCAACACTTTAAAAAAACTGCCTTCTAATTCCTCTAACACATCAAGCTTAGCCACCCTGTCTTCCAAGTCACACCCTTTAGCTAGGTTCTTTACAAGAAGTAAACATAATTTTCTGGCTGCTTCTGAATCTTTTGAAATTTTTCCTATTGACAAATCTGGGGAAGGTGGTGAGAAAGATTTGTCTCTGACTTCCAAATCGTTCGGTCTTTTCAATGTCTCAAGGAGACTGAAAACAAAATTGAATTTGAACAATAAGTCAAGCAAAAAGCCGGAACTCACTATACAGACCGGGGGTCATAACAATTTAAAGATTCCAAAAAAAATTCTCAGCAGTGACAATGCAATAGACTTTAATAAGCTGTCATCACCAATATCGAGGCATCCACTTTACAGGCCACTGATTCTGTCTTTTGCTGACAACCAATCAAGAAACAGTCATGAAGAGCTGAGTCATGGGTCAGCGCATTACAATGTGAATCCCCATAGAACTGCAGTGACACTATCGTCTCAAAGTTCCAACTCTTTTATAACTGATGTGAATACGGCTGTCATGTTCAATTTTACAGATCCAGATTTCACGGGAACAAGCGACGATCAAGTGTTAGATCTCCACAAAAGATATATGACTTCTGCAGATTACTACATGCAGAAGCTTCACAAGTCCCCCAATGAGGGGTCACCCATATCCTTGAGTGCAAGTCCTCTGGTCTTCAAGGATGATAAGCCAAAATGGGGCCTGGTGCTGAATGGTAGGGATGATGATCGCATATTTTTACAATTGTTTGATATGTTAAGACCAATATTTACACCTTCAAAAGATACAAAACTACAGACTGGTTACGAACATCCTCAGATGACTTTAAGTGTAGAACATGTTGCAAATTTTGTGAAAGAAAACATTCTACCGGCTTATCTGACGCGTGAAAATGAAACTCAGTTCGAGGGTGAGGGTGACAGAATCATTGTTCAAAAGGAAAGAAGCAGAGCCAATACTATCGCAACAACAGCAACAACAGCTACCACAGCTACAACAAGCAGTCATTCATTATCTGGTCAATTTGTTGAGGATGACCTGATCGAAATTCAAAGCAAAGAGCTCGCTCTGAAACTTTCCTCCTTTTTTTTCAAGTGTTGTCAAACTTTAGCAAGAGATCTCGAGCTATGCGAGAGAAAAACACTCGAAAATGAACCACTCTTAAGCAGATGGAAATTTGTGTGCAATGCTTGGAGTCACTTCAATTCAAAGTCTAGATTTTTCTTGCTCCATGTATTTTTTCCGGTGGAGATATACTACGAAATTGAAAATTCAAAACGGCTTGGCGACACTAAACCAGGAAGGGTTGTGAAATGTGAAAAAGAGTTACTTATAGCTTTTAGGGACACTTTCATTGTTCCTTTGCTACGGCGGAGATCTCTAGAGCTCGACAGGTTGAATCTGGATATTGAGCAAGCGGATAGCTTAAAAGACTTTCTCGAAGAAGAAAAGTTGTTCTTTACTCAAGATCCTCTTAGCGTCAAAAACACTTTGACGATTTGTTTTGGCATTCTTTCATCGCATTCACAAGAGGAAAAGGCATCGAATGAAGACCTGCAGTCCACAAATTATCTCTTCATCGATTTTGTGCAATGTTTTGATTCATACACGCGCACCTAAACCCCTACATCTCACAATATTATAGTGTTAATACCATCTGGACGCCTCGCGACGAAAACAAACATGGTTTTACCCGACTGCTTGAGAGGTAGACTTACACCTAGTGAAATACAGTATTTGAGTGAGAACGAGCCAATTATGATTCTCCCTAGATATTCAATGCCTAAGATTGATCTAATAGGTGTATGTTTGTTGTTTTTTCCACTGGTATGCTTGCCACTAGCTCAAAGAATACTAACTTAACAGGATCGTTTGCCTAGTTTGAAAGGTATGAAGAGAATCGAAGTCCCATTATGGACTGCATTGATCCTCAAAAATCAAGGCAAGTGTAATATCATTGCTCCATCTTGGTTGAATCATGCGCACTTAACCGAGATGTATGAACAGGAGAGAAAGTATCCTGATATGTTCTCCAAGCTACCTTGGAACTGGTTAGAAGTTTCTAAAATCTTGCTCACTAAAGCTGCAGACGATTTGCAGGACAGCACAACTCAACTACGATCTGTACTTCAAGATTTGAAGGAGATCAGGCAGCTGAAATCCAGACGGGGCCTACGAGAATTAAATGAGTCTAATATTCAACTTAATGGGTTGTCCTTAATGGAGATCAACGAGTTAAGGCCATTTGTTCTTGCAGTGATGGGTAAGTTACGACAGTTGCATGAGAGCACGAGTGCCGAGGAAGTGGAAAATGAGGGCTCTGACTTGGAGGAGTAGATCACGTGTTTCATCGCGCTAAAGATTAGATCAACGTTTGAATCGGAATTCACATCATCATGAGTAATATGAGAAACGTAAGCAGGACGCTCGTGTCGAATTTTGAATTGACGAAAAAGTACACGAAATCTAAACGTGATTTGATACTATCTATACTCAAGTCTACCACAACTAAGCGGGAAGCAAAAAACTACCTTACCAAATACCAAACTTCATTCGACACAACGTACACTCACTTTCGGGAGGAAGAAAGGAAGGATAATCTTTCCAGTCAGCAAATTCAAAGGCATATATTCATTGAGAGATTCTTGAACGGTAGAAATGCATTCACAAATCTCTACAGTGAGGGAGAGGGTAAGTTTCCGAAAGTTCCATTGAGAGTTGCGATAATTAAAATGTCGATGGCCGAACTTCCTGTTGATACACACCAAGGAATTTCAGACACATTTAGAAGGCTTGTTGAACTAGGTATATCACCTATCTTGGTTTATGAGACGGGTGAATTGAATGATAATGAATTTAAATTGACTTCTGCGCATATAAATAGCCAAGCTTTGAAACTACTGGAGATAATTTCAGCTTCATCTGAAGATGGCACACGTTCAGTCAAGTCAGTCATATCAAGTGACTTATTCAAGATTCATGATGGTATTTTAGGGATTGGTTCATTGGAACAAATTCTTATCCCCTTGTACCAAGGAATAGTTCCCATAGTGCTACCAATTCTTTATGAATGCAGTAATGGCCGTCAAAGACATTTCAGCCCAATTAGTGCCCTATTTCATCTCAGCTCATTTTTATTGAACCATTCTGAGTTGCTAACTCTAGAGAAAGTCATAATAATTGATGCTAAAGGTGGAATTCCTTCCGTCGAAAGGAACCAAACAAGCCATGTATTCATTAACTTGTCTCAAGAGTTTTCCGATATAATCTCAGAGATGTATATCGGTCATCTTGATCCAGGTGTGAGAGAGGCTCACATCTCAAACCTTATAGCCATGAACGATATCTTGAGTCTCGCTTCCCAAAGAGGGAATGACACAACCGGCATAATTTCAACCCCTGAAGTTATGTCATTAAATGATGACCATATGAATCCCATAATTTACAATATTTTGACAGACAGGCCAATAATTTCTTCATCTTTACCATCATCAAATCAAAAAACACCCAAGGTCTCCACTTCGATAATCAAAAAAGGATTTCTGGTTAATATAATCGAAGAGCACTCATATATTGGTGAGTTTTCTTTCGAGAATTTAGTGAGGGATAAGGTTATCAATAAAGAAAAGCTAATCTCTTTGATAAATGATTCTTTTGGTAAGGATTTGATGACTGATAAATACTTAGAGCGAATTAATCATACGTTGGCCACATTGATCATCGTGGGTGACTATGATGGTGCAGCCATTGTTACTTGGGAGACGTTGTCCAATGGAGAGAAAGTCGCTTACCTTGACAAATTTGCAATCGCTAAAAAAAACCAAGGTCTTCCTAGTTTAGCAGATGTTATATTCAAGCTAATTTCTCAATCTCACCAACATGAATTACTATGGAGATCGCGAGCTGACAATCCAGTCAACAAATGGTATTTTGAAAGGTGCCGTGGATCTTTTCATGATAAGAATTCTGTGTGGAAACTTTATTTCACGGGAGAAATTTACGATAAGCGCATGGGATTGAAAATAGATGGTAGTCTCGAAGAAAGCATAGACATAACACAAAAGCTCAAACTTTACTCACAGCTTGTTGAAAAAATTGAGCCATCATTCAAATAACTTTCAAAATACTAAAATGATATATACATTTAATTTTTACGTTTTTTGCCTGCACACGACCATAATCATACAAACTGGATTAGTACAAGAAAAGAAACCTTTTATTAGTCAGTAATGGAGGACAAGTTAAGAGAGAGGAGGCCGGATAAAGAGAGATTAGGTTTAGAAAGAGATATGAGCAATACTCAAGAAAGACGTCTTTTTTTTTATCACGAGTTGGACAATTGGCAGAAGGATAATCATTACATTAGATCTTCTTACGTTAAAGAAACCTCCAGTTTTTCGAAATCTTTCAAGTCTTTATTTTATTTGCATAATGAAACAGTGAACATTTATTCACATTTGTTGCCAGCTCTTTTAATATTATACTGTCTAGTATCCTTCTTGTTTTGGGAAAACATTACGTGGGAGAGTTCTGTTTTAGCTCAATTTGGTCTTGGCGCTTACACATGTTTGAGTCTATCTGCATATTTTCATTTGTTCAAGTCTCATTCGGCTAAAGTGTGCAAGTTTGGGAATCAGTGTGACTATTTTGGGATTGTTGTCATGATTACTACCTCCTTAGTGTCGATAATTATGTTTGCCTTCGATGATATCCCCAGACTCAAGTACGGCTTTGTATTACTATTCATTACATTGGGTGCGTTATGTACTAAGGTAACTTTTGATAGCAAATTTTCCACATCAGAGTATCGGCCTTTCCGGTCAGCGATGTTCATAATGTTTGGCTTGTCGGGAATTTTGCCGATTGCAGCGGCAGTATACATATTTGGTTACCAAGACGCGATTCTTAGATCCAGCGCAAATTGGCTACTTTTAGAGGGTTTCTTTTACATATTGGGAGCATGCCTTTATGCAATGAGGGTACCCGAAAGATTTACTCACATCGAGGCAAATGTGGGTCGAGAACTTGCTGGGCAGTGGGATCTATTTGGTCACCTGCATCAAATCTTTCATTTTATGGTTGTGATCGCGGCCTTTTGTCATTGGAACGCGCTCAGTGATTGTTACTTAAAATGGCAAGTTCGCAACGGTGCATAAACAATAATTAACTATGAGCAACGAGTTGATCATTTTACCTTGTCACTCTATTTGGAGAGGCGGATCCACATTGGGGAAACTGAAAGAGGAATGGTTTTTAGCCTCGTTTCAATTGGAAGGAGAAGATCACCTCTGTTTCTGCGATCACATCAAGACAAGTTTTGAAATACTTCGAAAAAAACCAAATGCTATCCTTGTGATATCAGGTGGTCAAACAAAAGCAGAAGCAGGTTTTATTTCAGAATCGCAGTCTTATATCAATTTGTTGAAGAGGATGTTTCCAGATGCTTTACACGACCTTCTGAGAGTAATAGCTGAAGAGTATGCTAGGGACTCTTTTGAGAATGTGATCTTTCTGATCTGCAGATATTACGAAGTTTCTGGGAATTATCCAAGTCATATAACAATCGTGGGATTTGAATTCAAGAGAGAACGATTTCTCACCTGTCACTTAACTAGAGCATTGTCATATCCAGAGGAGCATGTAACCTACGTGGGGAATCATCCTTCTCCGAAAGACCAACATAAAGTTCATGCTTACTTTGAAGATCTTAAGAACTCTGAACGTAAGTACGCATTGGCCCCGTTTACTGAAGACCCTTATGGCTTGCGGAGTCCACTTCGAACAAAGCGAATGCAACGAGATCCATTTCAAAGACAACATGAATATCACAAAAGCAACCCTGACTTGGCGGATTTCCTAGATTGCATCAAAGATACTAGTCATTGCAATGATGATACCAAGATACGGAGTACTATGAAATTTGATTGGGAGTTTTAGTGTTTTATTAATACGAAATTCTCCTAAGCAACAGCTATCAGTTGTTTTTTGCCCTTCTAGCTTGGACTGCTTTCGATAAGCTCGTCAACATTGACACAGTTGTTTCCCAAGAAACACAACCATCCGTAATAGAGACACCATACTTCAAGCTTTGCTTTCCTGCATTATCTGCTGGCATACTTTGCTTACCCTCGTGTATGTGAGACTCTATCATAACACCAATAATAGTGTTATCACCTTCGGAAATCTGATCTGCAACCGCTTGCAATACCTTTGGTTGATTTCTGTAGTCCTTAGACGAGTTGTCATGAGAACAGTCGACCATCAATTTTGTCTTAGGTGCACTACTACCAGCAATATCTTCCTCAGCTTTCTTGACAGACTCTGCATCGTAGTTTGTAATTTTCTTTCCACCTCTCAATATGATGAAGCAGTTGTCATTGCCTTTTGTGGTTGTGATTGCGGCCAAACCGTTTTTCGTGACACCCATGAAATGATGGCCCTTCGAAGAAGCTTGAACTGCATCTAAAGCAACCCCAAGATTACCATCAGTTCCATTTTTAAAACCAATAGGAAAAGACAATCCCGAAGCCAATTCTCTGTGCAATTGAGACTCAGTAGTTCTTGCACCAATAGCACCAAAACTCAAAAAGTCAGAGAAGTATTGGGGAGAAATGGTGTCAAGCATCTCTGAACCAATAGGAATACCAACTTCACTAGTCAAATCAGAGTACAATTGCCTGGAGACTCTTAAACCCTTGTTGATGTCAAAAGTGTTATCCACATTTGGATCGTTAATGAGTCCCTTCCATCCAACAGTAGTTCTTGGCTTTTCTAAGTAAGCTCTCATAATGATCACGAGATCTTGCTCTAATTCCTCAGACAATTTCTTAAGACGTTTTGCGTAGTCCAAAGCTGCCTCGGTGTCATGAATAGAGCAAGGACCAACAACAACTAAACAACGGTCATCGGAACCCGCAAGGATTTGAGCTGACTCAGCCCTGGCCTTGATGACCACGGATAATGAATCTTTTTTAGCTGCAATCTCATTTTGAAGTAGGGCAGGGGGAATCAACGGGTCGTAGCCCAAAATTCTTGTATCGTCGAATTCTTCGGGAATTGGTGTTTTATTCATTGTGATCTCAAGTAGTAAGATGTATTTGGTAAAAAGAGGTTTTTTATTGAATGAGGTTTAATTCAAGTGAAAATTCGCTCTACTTTATAGTACTTATGACTCAGCGAAAATTTTACGCAGCATATCATACTGCATATAATGACATAACATTAAGAAAAGTTTCTGTTGAAGATACATCTTCGCTCAAGCTCACAACTCATTGGTTTATAAATTCATGCCACGATTCATGGAGTCTCACAAGGCTTAATTCTGAAAAAATGCCTCTGAAGGGCCTGTTTTTAGAACGGTTTTGAAAAAAATAGAATTAACTCATATGCTTGAGTTTCCTATTAGAATATTTGAAACCTGCACAATAATATATTGAGACAGATTGTTTCTGCGATCGCATAGTCAACTTCAGTCTAAAAATGCAGTTTCTTGTTACGGAAGGGCGGAAAATATTTCTCCTGTTTCTTCTTTTCGGGCTAATTAACAATATTCTATATGTGGTAATTTTGTCTGCAGCTATTGACATCGTCGGCCTAACAATACCAAAAGCTGTCGTGCTACTCGCTGACATAGTACCCTCGTTATCTATTAAAGTATCAGCTCCTTTTTTCATATACAAGGTACCTTATGCTAAGCGAATATGGATCTTACTTTCCTTGTCCTTTCTGGGAATGATCTTTATTTCTCTTTCGGATCAAAAAAATATTGTTTTTAAATTGGTCGGAATCTCCATGGCCTCTTTCTCTTCTGGAATGGGGGAGGTTTCATTTTTACTGCTAACTCACTATTACGATGAGAAACTTGCAATTGGTGGATTTTCCATGGGAACTGGCGGAGCTGGACTCGCTGGGAGTTTCATATTTTTATTATTAACTAACATTTTAGGAATTCTGAGCTGGTCAGCTTTGCTCTCCTTTGCTGTCATTCCTTTTGGTTTCCCCATTGTATTCTACCTTCTTTTGCCTGCAGGAGAAACAAGATGTTATTACCCAATAGCAGCAAACACAGAATCAGAGACTACTATCCATGAGGAGGATGCTAGCACTGACGTAAACATATTGAGGGCTTTGCAGAATTGCAGCCAAATCTGGGATATCCTCATAAAACTTAGAGAACACATTTATGAAACGCTTCAAGCAATGAAACATTTAGTAATGCCCTTCATGATACCATTGTGTACTGTGTACATTGCTGAGTACACAATAAATCAAGGTGTTTGTCCAACTTTATTGTTTCCATTAAATGATATACCCCAATGGCTTTTCTCAAGCTACAGAGATATCTATGTGTTTTATGGATTCCTCTATCAATTGGGTGTATTTATATCTAGGTCATCGTTAACACTAGGCTTAAGATTTCGAAACTTGCGCTTGTTAAGTATTTTGCAAATACTCAACTTGTTTCTCGCTTTAATCCAAGCCAGGTATGACTTTCCCTTTCCCAATATTTGGCTCTTGATGTGCTTAATCTTCTACGAGGGTCTTCTTGGTGGATGTCTGTACGTCAACACATTTTTATCTGTTAGTGAGCAGGTTGCTAAAGAAGAAAGAGAATTCTCTTTAGCCTGCGTTGGCATTAGTGACTCTTTTGGTGTGATGATTGCTGGCTTTGTTAGTTTGTGGCTCGAAGGCTATCTCTGTGACAGCCAAGTGGCGAGGGGTAGAAATTACTGTAGGGTGGGATCTTGAATACTATTGCATGCCCTTTTACTCTCGCTTTTGAAAACGTGTTTTTTAATAACCACATGCATGTGTTATTAGTGAGTAGCCCAAAAATTTGAGACGCGGAATCATTTAACAAAGCAAAGAATGCGGCATCAAATAGCGGGGAACTCTGGTAATGGTGTTCGAATTTAGCCAATTTGTCACTCAATGATTAGTCATATTATGAGCAAAATTAGAAAAATATTGATCCTTGCAATAAATGTAATTTAGTCCTTGTATTTGTAATTGTTTTTTCACAGGGATATTTCGTAAGGAGTGCAGGAATG
The DNA here is from genome assembly GCA_002374485.1 of Metschnikowia santaceciliae. Taxonomy (NCBI): domain Eukaryota; kingdom Fungi; phylum Ascomycota; class Pichiomycetes; order Serinales; family Metschnikowiaceae; genus Metschnikowia; species Metschnikowia santaceciliae. The sequence goes on along the minus strand of NKZN01001352.1, from coordinate 209,885 downwards.
TAATTACTTGATGCGGTAAAATCAGAAGCGGAGTGCGTCTTGTTGGGCCCTACTGAAAACATATATACTTCCTACCTCAACATACTAAATACGCAAGAAGCTTTCTCCAATGAGCGAAGTGATTGCTAATTCAGACTTTGACATCAATATCTTGGATGATGCATTGACTAATCCAAACATTGAGCTAACTTTCCCACTTCCCACAGATAAGGAGACCTACGTTTCATTAGAGACAAACAAGCAGACAAAGAATGGATTTCAAATTTTACAGCATTTCATTCACTTTTTCACGAAGATTGATGTTTTTGAAATTTACAAAAATGCTGAATATAGGTATTCCGTAAACAAGACCAATCCCTTCTTCAACGAAGCTGTCGAAAGTTTCATGAGCGACAGGTTAGAAAAATCCGATGAAAAGCTCGATGAAATTGTTTACAGGTTGGTTGATCTGGAATTACGCATGAACTTGATCAAAGCAAAAGAATTTCCTGAGAGATTCAAGGTTGTTAAAGATTTTATGATTAAATTCTACAAAAAAGAAAACAAGAAAAACCTACCCCATTTTGGTACTGAGTCGTTCATCAGACTATGCTACATTACAGTCATCAAGATCATCTCTAAGATGTTCCCTCAAGGCGTCTGGGTGAACAAAGAGCAATTCAGTGCCCTTTACCAAAAATACTTGAGCAACCCTATGTCGATTATTCTTTTGCCAAATCATCAGTCTCATATCGATTACGTGGTCTTGCATCTTATAATGATCAGATTTCAGATGTCAGTCCCTACAGTTATTGCAGGAGAGAACTTGAATGTTGCAATTTTCGGCTCAATTTTGAAAGGGTTGGGAGCAATTTTCATCAAACGTACATTCAACAACGAGCTATACACTGAAAGAAATCTAACCAACTTCGTTGAATTTATGTTTTTGAACAAAATTCACTTTGAAGTTTTCATAGAAGGAACTCGTTCTAGAGATGGGAAATTGTTGTTACCAAAGTATGGAATATTAAAGACCTTAGCATCGATTTACTTCAAACAAAGAGTTCACGAGAAAAACGATCATTTTGATATGTTAATTCAACCGATTTCTATCACTTACGAAAGAATTTATGAAGCTGATGGCTATCTCAAGGAAATGGTGGGCAAAGATAAGAATCAAGAGAGTTTCATCAATATCTTGTCTAATGGCCTTTCCAACCTTTTTTCAATCAAAGGACACAATAATACTCAATACCTGAAAGATGGGTTCGTCGACAACCTGAGATCTTCCTTGAATGGTAAGCTTTATGTTAAGCTCGCTGAAAACTTCACTTTCTCTTCGTATGTCGACGACCCTGCAAATCATGTCATAAAGGCAAGCGAGGATGATATTTTGAGTAATGAGCAGCAACTTAATCTCAAAAAGCTCGGTTTCAAGGTACTTCACGCCATCAATGATGTTTCATACCTTCCACAATGCGCCATTGTTGGATTAACCATACAAACTTATTATTACTTGAATGGTCAAAAAAATTTCAAGATTCATGAGCTTCTTCCTTTGATGGATTTCTTGAGCAATATTCTACAGGAAGAAGATCTTTCTGTTTCGAACAAAAAAATTCTCACTGACATTCAAGGGCTTACCAACGAAGAGAAAGTTCATTTGATCAAAGATCAAATCATTAAGTTCTTCAAATTCACCTTGGTGAATACCGAAACAAATGAAATTAAGATCATCAATACTTTTGAGCTCCTTTACTACAAAAATCTCTCGATTCATTTGATCATACATAAGTGCTTGGCTTCGCTCATTTTGTTGAAAACACTGAAAATTCATCAGATCAAGAAGCTTTTTTACATCTTCACAGGATTCTTGAAGAACGAATTTTTGTTTGATTATGACTATAAGGAGAGTCATAACATATCCGAAATCTTGAAGAAATATCAAGATCTAGGCGTTATTTCGAATGATTATGAAGCGAAGGATGTAAACTACCATAAAACTCTCGCTACAATTATTTTGCCTTTCGTTCGGTCCTTTACCATTTGCTTAAATAATTTGAGCTTCCAGGTCGGTCAATTTTATCAAAATTCTCAAAATGAAATCACAGAGCAACAATTGATCAATGATTCGTTGATGCTGAAAGATTTTCCTACAACAAAGTCCATTTTGCGTATCATTCAAAAAGACAATTTCGAGAATTTTAAGAGTGAGTCACCTGAATACCTGGTTGAGACTTATAACAAGCAATATTTACTTTCATTCTTATTCTACTTGAACAACTTGAAATTGATCAAGATTTTCAAGAATAAATCCAAGACGAAGGCTTACGTCATTTTGAAAAATTACAGAGACATCCAGTTCTCCTTGACGTTCATGCAAAACTTTGAAAAAGGAAAAATTGATGATACATCTATCAATTACATGATCGACGTTGTTGATAAATCATTTGACCGTGGTTCAGCTCCGGAGTTGAGTAAGCTTTAAGTATCAGTTTACATTAATTGCGAGTTAGAAACAAGTGCTGCAGCATGTCTTGATTACTTTATATAGGCTTCATTATGAAGTCGTTTGATGCAGACTGAATTATGTACACTCAATATACATCCCCCGGGAATCAATGATTTCGAGTCAGACGAGGTATCACCTCGAACCACCAGCCTACAATTGCTTCCCTAATATTCATGCACGAAAAGTTACATTAAAGCGTGCAGTTGCCATTGATGTGTAAGATTAGTCAAATTGGCTTCTGAGCCGAGGAGTAGCGCGGCGCAATCAGCAAGGCAAGATGATGCATGAAGACATAGGTGTATTTGCTGCGCGCGAACTTACTTTCCTTTCGTGTGTTATGCCAAAGCACGACTGCGCAGAACATCTTACACGATGCAGGCTTGAAAATTACCCCTATCCTCGCTGAGCGCACTGCTCAGCCTACTTGGTTAGGGGTGAGTGACAGCGTAATGCGCAAACCACGCAACCATGGAAAGTAATTCATATATCGAGGAATTATGCTGAACGATCCGTCTTTATATACTTGCCAGGATTACAAGTAATTAAAAATAGCTGAGATCAAAAAAAGTTCAAAAGTTACTTTTTAATACCCGAAGTCTTCATGTTTTGGCTAGTGGAGAAATTTGCGTCACCGCGCTTCACCGGTGTTTTTTTTTCTTTTTCAGCATACTATACACAGAACCTCTCACATTCATTTGGTCTCATGTTTTCTATACCCACCTCCACTCGACAATCGTTCTAACCCATATTCTTCCCTAAGAATCCAACACTTGAAGACCCTACTATAATAATTCACACTCTTTGGGCTCCTTCTTTTTAATACCTTTCATTCTCGTTGACAAGCAAATTTATCATCTTCGTGAGCCACACCAAAGCGTTTTCCTAGATCATTAGTTTAGGGCAGGTTATCATCTTAAAGCACTAGTTTGACGTTTGTGACAGAAAATTAGGAAGCTAATGAGAAAAGAATTGAAGTACATATTATGGGGGCATCTTGCTCTCTTACTTTTCTTGACTTATTGCGCATCGGACTTGATAAGTTTACTTTTTGACGACTCATACCCCGACTCTTTTGTCGATACGGAACTAAATCCAATTGGAGGAAAGTTGGACAAAACTCTCCTTATACCCAAGATTATCCACCAGACTTATAAAACGGAACAGATTCCCGAAGCCTGGCAATCTGGTCAACAAGCATGCGTGGACTTACATCCTGACTATCAGTACATTCTTTGGACTGATGAGATGGCTAGAGACTTCATCGCCGAAAAATATCCATGGTTTTTGAGCGCTTGGGACTCTTACCCATATCCCATTCAAAGAGCGGATGCTATCCGTTACTTTGCTTTACACCACTACGGAGGTATTTATATTGATTTAGATGATGGTTGCATGAGAAGATTAGATCCTCTCTTGACTGTCCCCGCATTTGTGCGTGAAACGAAACCAACAGGCATATCAAATGACGTTATGGGATCGGTTCAAGGCCATCCTTTCTTCGTGAAAGTCTTAAAGAATCTTGAAGGGTATCAAAGAAACTGGTTCGTGCCATACATAACTATTATGTACTCAACAGGTCCTCTATTTCTCTCGGCAATGCTTATGCAATACAAGAGAAAAGGAGTCCCTGAAGCTGGTAAGGTTCGGGTGCTTCTTCCACATGACTACAAGTCAAAGGTGAATTCTTTTTTTTCAATTTCCACAGGCTCCTCGTGGCATTCAGATGACGCGAAGGTGATGAAGTTGATGGCCCAACATATTGGATTGGCTGTGTTTGCGGGCTTCTTGGTGGCAGGATTCATCTTTTTGCTCGAATGGTGGTTTTATCAGTGGTGTATTCATACCAATTTCAGCAAATCTTTCGAGAGAATTGCTACAAAACTCAGGTTCAAGAAGCAAGTCAAGAAGAGGTCAAGAAAAGACTCAAATTTACCAGTTAGTCTTGATTTTGAAAAAGTTGAGTCTGTCTAAGTGTTTAAACTGGTTCAGTATTTTACAATCATAGGACACTTACCATGATCTTTGATGTGTGACTGATTTATCATAGAAGCAGTGAATTTGCATATTAAAAAAATTAATTAACGAAGCTGATGTCATAACTTGAATTTATTTACAATTTGTCTTTCTCTTGTGTAGACTCATTCTTGGGTGTTGTGTTCATTGATTTGAACATGCTTAATCCAGTTGCCATCAATCCATTCAAATCACTAAGGTTTGAAGGAAGGACTACTGTGTTGGTCTCTTTTGCAATTTTTCCGAACTCTTTGATGTATTGTTGCGCAACTTGAAGATTAATTGCGTCTGTACCACCAGGAGTGTTCTTGATGGAATTAGCGATTTTTTCAATACTAAGAGCTGTGGCCTCTGCTTGCAAAATGATAGATTGCTTTTCACCCTCGGCAATGTTAATTCTCGATTGTCTCGTACCCTCTGATTCCAAGATTTCTGCACGTTTGGATCTCTCAGCACTGACTTGTCTATGCATGGCATCCAAGACATTCTGAGGTGGGTGAATATCTCTGATTTCATAACGCAAACATTCAACTCCCCAGTGCTCTTTTGCAGCTTCGTTAATGGTGCTGTTGATGTTGGTGTTCAACTGCTGCCTCTCCTTCAATACAGAGTCTAACGTTAATGAACCAATTTCGGATCTCATGGTAGTTTGCGCAAGTTGACTTATGGCAAACTTGAAGTCTTCCACACCGTAAGATGCCTTGTATGCATCATTGACTTTTATATACAAGATACCATCCAATTCCAATGACACGTTGTCTGCCGTGATCGCGTTTTGAGATGGAATTTCAATTGCGGTTTCTTTAAGGGACTGAACATACGTGATTCTGTCTAGTATAGGAATCAATAAGGCGATACCTGGTTGCAAAATCTTGTGAAATTTACCCATTCTCTCCACAACATACGCCGTTTGCTGGGGAACAAACTTGATGATCGTGTTAGATGGTAAGCGTTCTCTTTGGAAGAAGCTCAACGATGGCGGAGGGATTCTGGCCGAATGCGGAACACTATACCATCTGGAAAAGCATTTCAATGCACAGGAAGCTTTAGCAAGTTTTGTAACATTCATTTTCATCGACGGGTGAGTGATGAACCAAAGGCGCACTTCACTTGCGCCGCTGAAAATGCCCGCTCGCCAAAAGTAGTGCACCTTGATGCGTGTGGGCAAGTCAGGAACAATAATCAAAATATACCGAGTGACTCATGAAAACGGAGCAGTCCATAATTTTTCTTCGAGTTTAGAGCATAATTCCTGAAAAATTTGTGGCGTAATGATCCCTTTACTCTCTGGGTTAACATATCCAAAAGTTGCTCACGTGACCTCCCGCATCTCGAGATCTCGAGATGAGATTCCATAAACTAGCGTAACTACTATTCAAATATGCCTAAAGATTCTGAAATATCTCTCAATGAGAGAAAATTTGTTGTGGAAGGATTGGTGAATGGATTTCGTTTGAATGGTAGGGGTCTTCATGAGATGAGGAAACCAGAAATAACTGTCTCAGAAAGTGAATATGGATATGTGGAAGTCAATCTTGGCAAAACGAGTTTGGCGGTAAGAATCAGCAGTGAGATTGTCAAGCCATTTGAAGACAGGCCTTTTGAAGGAGTGTTTACTATCAATACAGAGATCAGTCCTATGGCTAGCCCAATGTTCGAGAACGGAAAAAGCTCCGATGACGAAGTGCTAATTTCGAGATTAATTGAGAAGGCCGTTAGAAGATCAAACGCTTTAGATCTAGAAAGCTTATGTATCATTGCAAACGAGAAAGTGTGGCACATAAGGGCTGATATTCACTTTCTTAATTGTGATGGCGGCTTCATTGATGCTTCTTGTTTGGGTGTCATGACCGCGCTTCAGCATTTTAGAAAACCCGACGTTTCAATCAATGGAACAGATATTATAGTTCATGATTTTGATGAACGACAGCCAGTTGCATTGAGTATTCTCCATGTACCGCTTTGCGTGACATACTCCTTTTTCAATCCGGTCGATAAGATCGAGAACATTAAGGGAGCTGATAATCAAGAAATCGCCATAATGGATGCCGACCTGAGCGAGGAGCTCATCCGAGACGGTACTTTGGTGATCACTTTAAATAAAAATCGGGAATTAATCCAGATTTCAAAGAATGGTGGCTTACCCATTGACAGCGTCACCCTTTTGGAGTTAACCAAATCTGCATATGCAACCGTTGAAACCATGACTGACATGATCAAGATGCTTCTCGCAGAAGAAGAAAAAAAGCGCTATAAGAGGTTAAACCTAGGACTTCTTGAAGTTGGGGCTACAATTTAAGATTTTACTTTATCTATTGTCTTTTAAAAAAGCTATCCAATGCACCTTTACCAACTGCTACCTTCTTCACTAGCTTTTTTTTCGACTGAAAGGATTTGGTCGACTTCTGATCCTGAAGGTTTTCCCTTCCTTGTTTCGAGTTGCCTAAACCAATATTATCCTCCGCAATATCTCTGGCCTTTTCTTCCTTTTCCTTTCCAGTTATAAACTCATGTAAAGGCAGAAAGTCAGATTTGGTATAGTCGAGATACGATTTCATCAATTCCAGGTTCAAATAAGAACCAAATAGAAAATTAACACTGTACTTAATGGTTTGTAGCTCCAATATATCTTTAGGCACTTGGCCAGACATGGTAGTAAGACTTCCCATAATCTGGCTCGAGAGTGAATAATCAGGGTTGTCAGAAAACACTTGTATGAGTTTCTTTATTCTCTTTCCAAGAAGCGAGTAAAGTTTCACTAGGTTTAATTTGTGAAAGGACTCACCATTCTCTTCTATTACATCACAAAACGAGCCTAAACATGAAGTTATGCTGGAGCTAATGAGATGAATTTGCTGCAGATCTTCAAGACAGACGGAAAAACCATCTAGAATGTCATGAGTAGTATGATAACGCGCTGTGTATATCTCCGATTGCGATGACATCCATTTGATCACTGGATAGGTTATGTCAAACTCCGTGAAACAAATAAGCAGCGGATTAGATATAACACTCCCATGATCATTGTCAGAAGTTTCTATAATGCAAGACTTCACTGGCTCACCTGACTGCAATTTGGGCTCCGGACGCTTGTCAAATTGACTGCCCGGGCCAATCTCTCTGAGCTCATATAGAGTCTTTCTAGAAATTGCAAGAGTAAATTTGCTGCATTCAATTTTTAAGGAGCAAAATTCAAAGTCATTGACTTTATCGGGTATTAAAAATAATTTAGTCCTGTTGTCTATTGCGTTCATAGTTATGGATAGTATGATATCTCGAGACCGATCTTTTTAAGCTTAGTGCGAACGTGTATATGCACGATTTTATGAAGGAGAAGGTGTGAATAAATAAATTGATTTCCTCGTGTCTAAATCATAAGCCAGCTAAGGACTGGATAAAATCACGGACTGCGCCAATACTGGCAAGAACAATCATGACTGTTCCGAAAACACTGAAACTTAAAGAACTCATCGAAGCAGCCCTAGGATCAACATTGAGTAGATGCGCGGTTGCAATAGCACCGCAATTGATTCCAAGTGTGACACCTCTGGTGACATAATCATTTGAAGGAATTCTTAGTAATTTAAAGAACAGGTCACCAATAAGAACACCACAGATACCACTAAGAATGGTGCAGACTGCCATCAAAGAGACGGAGCCCCCTAAGGATTTCATGAGTGGAGTCCCTAAGGCCAATGTTACCAGTCTTCCGATGAATCCTATGGATCTCTCATGGCTTATGCCAATTTTGAAACAAATAATAGGATAGCATAAAAAGGTGAACACCATTGAAATCAATAAAGGCGGCATCAATACCCAAAAATTTCTCACGAAGTCTTTTCTATGAGTAAACATTGGCAAAGACAATGAAACAATCGAGATATCCATCAAAGACGATAAAAAGTCGCCACATCCAGGCCACATTGGTTGAGAAGTGAAAGTATTAGACATCGAGCTCGGGACTGTTTCGCCATTATCGTACATGGCTTTCCCATTAAAAAGATGGAGATAAGTCTTTCCAGTTTTGTAGTACCTTAAATCATCGAGGAACCCTTTGGGCGATCCTTTGTGATATATGAGCGAGGATATAAAGCAGACAAAAAGAATTTCAGCAGTCAGTATCAAAATGGGATGAGCAAACTTTTTCGTTTGGGGAAACTTTTGTGGAATCAAAAGGGCAATCAAATAGCAGGTGACTGTTAATCCCAAATGAAATGGTAGCATAACATGAATGGAGCGGATGTAATAAAAAGGTAAGGAGATAAAAAACAAAGCGACGTAAAGGAACCAATCGATGTAGTTTGAAACAATAATCGCAACTTGTTTAGAGTCTCCAGACATATGGTTATACTCCTCATATGCCTTCTGATTAGGAATTTCGAAATCACTTGCTGCTCCCAATTCGTCACTTCGACTCAGCAGAGTAGAAGATCGGCTGTCCATTTGAAAACTTGGTGATGGCTCTCTAGGAAACTGAGTTGTTGCGAATCTCTTAATTACTGCAGAATCCGCTTCTTCAAAAGGATTCTCGGTGATTGATGAAGACCTTGTTTTTCTCGCTGGCTCTGTGTTGGACGGTCTAAGGGAGGAAATATCAATGGTTGTGATGTCTTTCTGAGCTCTCGTGTATGGCTTACTCAAGTCAAAAAGTTCGATATTCAGTTCTTCAGTTGTCCCTTCTTCGATTTCAGGCACACTCGCATTGTCCAGTTTGTCATAATTCGAATGATCATATCCAATAAGACCCAATAGTTTTTTAAGCAACATGATCAAGTATACATCAAATACCATAAGTAGTAATCCACCAACGATAAAGACTGCTGCTATTTTAGCACACTCTAAAAATGTAATCTTTTCACTAAGAGGCAATGTAATGAAGGAAGGAAGAAAAAAAACGTTGATCCATTTGAGCGTGAAGTTCATGGATGGCTGTATGATCATAAGGTAGTGTTCTAGAATCCATGAAGCCATATTCCCCAACTGTTTGAATTTTCCTTCCTTCGGAGTCCCACCCAAGTTCGCCAACAAATTCAAAACAACAAGGATTATCAAATTAACAAGCATGCCTAGAACAGAAGCCGGAAAGTTGATTTTGGCGATATCCGCAAGTAATATGTTGAAGCCATACAAAATTGTGAACAAGATAAGAATGCCAATGGGAATTAGAACGAAAGAATGTACTATATGGTGCTGGGAATACCACAAACCATACACCACACCTTTGAAAATATCATTGATAGAGATCATGGAGACTCTATTCCAGCACCTTGATGCTTTTTCGATGTGGGGTGAATGTCCGCCTGCGCTAATTCCTGTGAGAACTTGGGGTAAGATCCGCGGCTACGCTGCAAGATGAGGGATGCACATAGCAGCAATTACAATAGCAAACCGGAGCTTATCGGCGAATACATGTGCTCACCAAAGCATCGTATTTGTTATGTTTTAATGTGCTTAGAAAAAAATATGTCCAAAAAATCGCATATTGATACTATAATTGGCATTTTTGTTCCTCATAGGCTATAGCTAAAAGCTCCTTCAAATCTGGGAAGTTAAAATCAAGCTCTTTACAAGCTCCACTTTGCTTTAATCATATCCAATTCATCGTTAGACTACATAACAAACACTAAGTATGCTTACAGTGGGCATCGCTCACCCCAGTGCAGCTGTACGAGCTGAGCGTTCTGTTTTTATGTTGTGCTGTCATCCTACCATGAATCATATCGTGATATTTTTTCAAGTAAATAATGAGTTCTAGATTAGCTCTTGGCAAGTCGACGTGTCCCAGTATCTTAAGCTTCAGAACCTTCTATCAAATCCCTGAACTCCTCTTTGGCGTATCTCAAACCACAATAGCCGCAAGTAGATGCTTTTGGCTGATCCAAGTTGATGAATACTTTGGGGTGTCCTTGCAAAGTGGAGCCCTTGTTTCCATCGCAAACTGCGATGTTACCCTCATGCAAGTATCTCACAGGCTCTTTGGCAATCAAATTTATGGCGGCATATGGCTGGGGTTGCACACTCAAGTCTTTTTGGATAAATCTGTGTGGATGGGTGGCATAGACATCTTGACGTGCTGCTTGAGATGGAGACCAAGTCTTTTCACTATTGGGTGCCGGCATGGCACTTTCATTGTGTTCTAACTCCTGTGGCGTGAGGCCAGTAGCACTGATTTTAGAGGGTTGAACGACAGTTGTCTGGAATCTCACAGTCGATCTTAAGAGGGCTCTTCTCAACATGCTTGGTCAGTATTGTTATGTTGCGTGTCTTGTGATGGAAACTGAATAAGCGCACTCTATGGACCAGGTTATTGGATAATTTCGTTAGCGAACCCGTATGCAAGAATTTTTCTCACATGTGAAAGCAGTCGCCAGCTCCCACCAGTACATCCAAGATAAGAGTCTTTACACTCTATCTAAGAGATGCAATCTGTCACTATCCATAAATACACCGATTTTTTAACGGCAATTGAGTTTGGACCGCAAGAGTCAGTACCAGAAAATTTTATTGTGTTCATAGGTGGCCTTGGTGACGGCTTCTTAACGGTTCCATATGTTCCACAGTTGGCTGAGGCTATAACTGCCCAGTTTAGCGAAAAGTGGGTTGTGGTTCAAGCATTGATCGGCTCCTCATATTTAGGATTTGGTACCGGCAGTTTAGAAAACGATTGTCGTGATTTATCCTTTTTAGTGAAGTATCTTAGACAAAGAAGAGGAAATGCCGACTCTAAGGTAATTTTGATGGGCCATTCAACTGGATGCCAAGATGTCATGCAATACCTTACTAAATTCAGTAAACAAAAATCTTGTGAACCTCTTATGGCATTGAATGGTGGTATTTTACAAGCCCCCGTCAGCGATCGCGAAGGAATCCGAAATGATTCGAATACCAAAGAGATTGATGAATTGTTGAGCTTGTCTAAATATTATATTAAAAATTGCAGGGGTAAGGAGATGCTTCCTCACAAAGCTCAGAAATATACATTTGGCTCACCAGTCAATGCATACAGATTTAATGCGTTATTGAGCGTGGGCGGCGATGATGATTACTTCTCATCAGACTTGACACATGAGGATAATCTCAAACTGTTTGGCGGGATAGAGGTTCCAATATTGGTTCTTTTAGGAGCAAAGGATGAGTTTATGCCTGCTTATGTAGAAAAAGAGGCACTTTTAAACTCCTGGAGAAAGGCTTGCAACTCTTGTTTCTGGAGTAAGTACAGCAAGGTTATTCCTGGCGCCACCCACAATATCGGACCTGCCTCTGCTGAAGATTCTGTGGAGATATTGATAACGACCGTCCTAGATTACATCAAAGATAATTCTTGAATAATATTTTTCTATTGCTTTTCTTAATAGTCACCCTCTATTCGAAAGTTTTCTATCTTTTCAATGAATTCTTCATAGAATTGGTCCTGACTTAAATCTTCTGAGGGTTCTTGTGGCTTGGACTTCTGGGTAAGCTGCCACCATTTAGACTTTGGCACCTGTACTAGCGGACTTTCCCTCTGACCAACCGGGTCCAACCTAGCCATCAAAAATCTTGCTTGAGAGTGGCCTCTTTGAGTCAAAATGATGCTAGGCTCGAAGTTGCGGTTCGTTATGATTTGATTTCTAACAAACTCAAGGGCCCTTATTAAGGAATCATTTTGAGGCTCACAATAAATTAGGTTTTCATTGGTAGAGTGATGTAAAGCAATTTTGTGTTCAGACCGAGAGAACTGGTTGAAAATAATGATGTTGAAGCCACTGTCTAAGATATAAAACTCTTGTTCATCATTAATCAACTTCATACTATCAATATTCGGCGGAACTTCTTTTGGGACTCCTCTGTCAAGCTTATAAAGAATAGGCCGGATCATGCACCACGACTCATTGCTATCGGATCTCAAGAACAAATGATGATTGAAGGCAGTTTCGTCTGGAGAACTGTTAAATATTCTCACAAGCTGAGGGTTTCGTCTCAAGCTGTATGACAAAGCAGGCAATTCTTGAAATTGCAGACATATGGCAAACTTATTTTTAAGAGCAAGTATAGGTGTGTCTGTCGTCTGTGGATCGATTGTAACGCCTCCAAATGCCTTCATTATTCTAAGAAGAGCGTTATCGACCTCATGCACCACATCTTCAAAGGATTCAAAACCAATAGAAGTATCAATCTTACTGATGAGAAGCCGTGCTAACAATGCAATCCATGCTCTGTCATTAAAGCTCTCTAACAATGCCTTCTCCTTCATAATATTGCTCTTGGTATTCACCAACCTGTACTTTCCATTGCTGAGCTTCACTTGGTTGCCTGCTAGAACAGCCAAAGTCGTCATCCTCTTCACAGTCAGGACCCTCAGAACAAAAGCCAGAGATACTTCATCCCAAAATTTGAGGTGGAATTGAATGTACACTTCTTTGATGCCTTCCGAACTCAAAGCAGCTGACGAAGAAGCCGTTTCTATATCGAAGTATATAGCAATAGTGTCTTCCGTGGAAACATGTCCCAAGTACCACTGATTGGTGAAGTTTCGTTTCTTCAAACTGGAATCGTATCTTGTGATCGAGTCAGAAATTTTATCGTGGTGCATGCTCATTAGTTTGGATGATTGATATGATGATTGAAGCTCGGTCAATCCTGCAACTGCTTTCATAATTTTAACTCCAGGGGATGTAAGGATTGTAAGCTGACATAACTGGACCCTATTATTCAGTATCAGCAATTGTCGGGAGAGTGCATGAGCAAATTTAATAGAAGAAAAACTGTCAGTCAAAATAATACATCCGCCGCTTGCAGTTGCCAAGTGCTTCATTTCATAAATTCCAACCTGGTCCAATGAGCCTGTGTACAAGTTACACGAGAATTTTGGGGTACTTTCAGAAGTGGTGAAATCAACTAATTTTACCCTCGATGTATAAACAGCTTGGTACGCATCAGCCACTTGATAACCACAAAGAATGTAGGAAATATACTGGTAGAATTTGCTTGCCAGGACGAAATGGGGTGCTTTGAAATTAGCCACGTCATGATGTGATCGAATATGCTCTGACTCTGTCACAATTCTGCCTGGCACAAGTGTTGCAGGTCCGGTCAAAAAAGCATGTATTTTACCGTGCGAAAATGGGGCACAAAACTTCGTTAACATAAGTGCCGTGGAAAGAAGTGCAAGTCCGGTTGCTCTGGGAGCTTTAAAGGAAGAGGTAAGTTTGGGCCTTAAACTATAGATGTAATCAAAAAGCTCTTGAGATGGCGTCAGTAAGTATCCGGCCTCTAATAAAGCACGATGATTTGGCTTAAGGTTTAAAGAGGGGAATAGCTTGGCTTTGAGAACGTCCACAATCGATTCGTTCTGCAAATATTTAATATCCTCACTATTCTTTATTAGCGATTCAGATGTGAAAGCTACCACTTCATTTCTGGTTGGACTATGGACTTCAAGACCATCGGTGAAAGTCATCAATAGAATCCTGGTAGTCAGAGGGACGCTGGCGAGTTCTTTGATAAGATTACTCTTGAGGGCATTGAATTCATTTAAGTGCAATGCATCCGTGAGCTGATATCTATCGAGCAAAAACGCTAAAATCAGATTTTTAGCTGGTTGTGAATTCAATCGACTTAAGTCAGTAGGAAGAAGGTAGTCAATAGTATTCCTAGTGGTGGGCCGAATCTGAATGGGTATCTCCGGATCAGGAATAGATTTGTCAGGCAAGTCGAAATATTTCGGAAAGTATGTAGTTTTTCTGCATAGAGGACACCACCACATTTTATTTTGTCTATCAATTCGAATATACGGGTTGATGTAGCCCCCACACAGAGAACACAGCATTAATTCCTTATCGGTGGTCGGACACTCTTCTTTAAAAGGCGAGAACATGCAACCTAATGGAGTCAGCATATTTGTCTGCTCAAGTTTGGTCAGCGGAAATAAATCCCAGTTGAACTCAGCGATACTCATTTTTAGGTATAAGTAGATGCTGGCGAATGAGGGACATCAAGAGGAAGAGAACTACTAGATAGTTCTTGCATATATTAATTTACGGTGTTGACCGAGCGTCGATAAGAATCAGGGAATGTCAGTCACGTGTGAAATCATGTGATCCATGAGATGGAACGCATCAGCGAAAAGTGAAGAGCATCTCACAGACTGAAGCAACAATGGTCGTAAGGAAAGGAAAATCAAAGGCAGCCAGGAAAAGAGAGGGGGAAAGTAAGATGAGGACGGTAGAAAGTGAGGTCACCACGGATCTGCAAGCTCGAAATCTTTTACAAAACCAACCAAATCTCACCGAGAAATCTAAAGTCAAGAAGCCGTCCAAGGCAGTTGTTAAAAAGCAACAAGCAAAAGCAAGATTATACGGAGCCAAGAATGGTAAAAAATACACGGAAGACCAATTAAAAATTCAAGACTTGAATAGGGCTATTGTGCCGGGTGTTAAAGCCATGAAGGGTAAAAAGGGTAAAAAGTTTGTGGATGATAACGACAGCTTGAAACTAAACCTTCTAGTGAAGTCGATCAATGATAAACATGAGCAATTGAACGAGTCTAAATTGGAGAAATCCAGAAGGTTGGAAGAGATCAGAGAACTCAAAAGAAAGGAATTAGAGAGAAAGGAACAGGAAAAGAAGCTGAAATTGGAAGACAAGAAGGCAGAGATAAAGAACAGGGCCAACAAGGCCCGAGCTGCTAGAAGAAAGAATGCACGTGACGCCAAAAAGGAAGATTCCGAGCCTAGCGACGAAAAACCTAAGAAGAAATCCGTCTCGTTTGCATGATTTGTGCATGTCGATTTATTTGCATTACCTTTCCTTAACCTGAAGCTGTGGAGGCGATTTACCAGATCGCACGACTTCTCATATTTTTCTGTCTTAGTTTAGCGTAATACCATCCATAGAGTAACCCCGCTACACTGCCGCCGAGATGAGCACCGTAATCATAACGACCCCACCTGAGGGCAATACCAGCAGCATTCAAGGCTACCGATCCCAAAAATAACATCCATGCACCACCAGGAACAGGGAAAAAAAATATCGCGATTGGTGCTTTTGGCACCAAGTAAGAAAAAGCCCCAAAAACACTGAATAAAGCACCCGATGCACCTAAAGAAGCCACATTAAGCGATGTTCTCATGATAACTGGAACAGCAACGGAAATGAAAGACGAAATCACAGCAGAGTTGAGGTACAAGGAAAGAAAGTTAGGCGCCCCGATTGCAGTGGCAAATGTAGTTCCGAAGGAGTAAAGCATGAGCATGTTAAACATGAGATGAACTGGGTCCTGGTGAGAAAAGGCCGAGCCAAGAAGTGACCATGGTGTCCGAATATTGTCCTTTAGCAAGAGTCCATAACGGGACATATACCTAGCTGCAACCGGGCTTCTCCAGGCCAAGAAACCCGCAATGTTCAATCCAATTATGCCGTACACAATCGATTTTGGGTGTTGTCTGAAATATGAAATAGGTGGCACCTTCATCAAGTAAGGAGTAGCCAAAGTTGTAGCTGCACAGAAAGCCACTGTGAACAATGCGGGCTTTTTAAGCACATTCCAATTAATTTTGTTGCGGCCATAATGATTGTTGTACCGAGCCCAAGTGGATGAAAATCGGTTATGTTTAAGGGGTGTAACTTTCTGATTGCGTGTAAAAACGCCACAACCTCCGAGATTCTGCTTTTTTAGCAAGTCTATTGGCTGCAGCCTGAAGGTATGAGAGAATTGCAATAGACGTTTTGTGGGGAACATAAACAGACGATGTTGACGGGAAGGGGCGCAATGCAGGATTTTGAAGGTTGCGAAGGCACTGGCAAAGGGTGGTGCATTAATTCAGACAACGTGCGAGAAAAGACTAGATCAGGTATAGGGACCGCACTCATGCATAGAACAATTATGAGAGCTATTTTAGGGGCATACAATAAAATAGTGGCAGCACTATTGTAATACTTTATGGAATTTGGGTCGCTGCACCTGGCTACCCACGAACAGATAGCCATTAATAAGTGGCGCATTACGCCTCTGAAACCCGTACCTCAAATCTCAACTGAAGGTGTTATGAAGAGCTTCCGCGCTGAATCCTAATTTAACTGCATATAACACATAAAATGCACTTGTGACTGTCTTTCACACGTGACCGAAAATTTCTTCACCGTCTCAACTTCAACACTCGCACTCCTTCCATCAATCTATAATCATCATATAATGTCTGTTGAAGCCTCTGTCTCCTACGCTGCTTTGATCCTCGCCGATGCTGGTGTTGAGATTACCTCTGACAACTTGTTGTCCATCACCAAGGCTGCTGGTGCTACTGTTGACAACATCTGGGCTGATGTTTTTGCCAAGGCCTTAGAAGGTAAGGACTTGAAGGAGTTATTGTTCTCTTTCGCTGCCGCTGCTCCAGCTGCTTCTGCAGGTGCTCCAGCTGCTGCAGGTGGTGCTACCGAGGCTGCTGCCGAGGAGAAGGAAGAAGAAGCCGCTGAGGAGTCTGATGACGACATGGGTTTCGGTTTGTTCGATTAGATCACTAAATATCCTTTAATTACACAGCATGGAAAATCCACTGTAGACTCAATTGCGATTTCTGAGGGACATGATTTGTTGTAGGGACATCATGTTTCCTCCTTATTAGTATTGGTGTCAACTACTTCAGGCTGCCCGTCTTCAATGACTTGCCAAGTGCCTACATGTAAATCAGAGTGTTGATTTCACTTGCGCTACACTTGGCTACTTCAGCTCCTCCGCTGTTAGCTTTAGATGATACTTACAACTATTAAATTATAGAGTTGCACCTCGAGGCTATACAAAATTGCAAAACTAGGCACAGAAGTTGCATGGGCTAGCCGTAGCCACCTCTGACGTAAGCACCCGCGCTACGCACTCCAAAAAGACTTTGGTTTGGTCCTATGCCTTCCGAGGAATACTAGATATTCCAGCAAGTTTGTGAGTGTGTAAATTAAAATTTACCAAAAAGAGAGGTGTCTGTATAGCCACTAAAAACAGTTTTATCCTTAATCCGATTATACGATTTGGGTTTAAGGTAGTGAGTGGAAAATTCCTCATTTAGCCAGTGTTCGGTTAATATCTCGGCTATCCTCAACTTTTGGGAAAGCGCGAATACTAAGCTGCTCCGAGCCTCGAGTTCGGAAGCCAATGCGCAGAACAATCACTTACGTAAGCGGATTCTCACCTAGACTTAACTGCGGCCGGAAATAATACAACCAGAAAGTGTTCAAATTATGTAAATAAAGCAAAACCAGTAGCTTCGAAATCTTTGTGTAGAATGTTTTCTAATATCTTTTGCTAGATTGAGGTAAAAATCTATAAGTTTTCGGCTCCGATGTTCCGGTTGCTTGCGAAGTTCCATGTCAAAGCTTCGGAGCTAATTCTCAATTGAGATATTTCGGCTCTGAATCATCGGAGCGCACATAATAACAGCCGCGCTTTTGAGTCAGAGCAACCTTAGTGTCAAATAAGTTGAGAACATAGGAAATAGATTTGTCTCAAAATTAGCTACATTGTTTGATTCTATCGTACCAAGTCTACTCAATTTCTTTTGCGAATGATTTTAGCTTCATAGTTTCTCTGTATGCCTCGGTCTATCTCGGTGGTTATGTACGGATATGCGGGACGGAAATGACATGAGCAATTATAGCGTAAGCCGAATCTGACGCACATCGCGCGGATTCGGATGACAAACCGAGCCGACACTGCAGCAATCTGACTAATTCTGTTGCACATATATATGTCACAAACTCGCATCAACACCACCTTCAACTTTAGATTTATCAGTCTTGATCGTTTCACAATTATTATAAGATTACCTATCGCTGTCTAAAATGTCTTCTGCAGCCACGATGTCTTTCGCATCTTCATACGTTTTGGCTTCTAGAGTCAGATCTAAGCTTACCAAACAAGCAGCCGACCCAAGAAGCTCCTTGAGAAATTTAGTCCTTCAAGCAAACATGTTGGATAATTTGATGGACCACATTTCAACTAAAACAAAGACCCTCAAGTCTGAAAGCACCGTTCAATTCAGCGTCCCCGAACCTATCAAGCACGATGCCCGCAGCACTACGGAAAGAAACAATGGCCCAAGTGTCACCGAATACGAAATTGATTCGGACTCGGACTCCGACTTCGATTCTGATTCTGATTCCGAATACGATTCTGACAGTTTCGGTTCGGAAGATGAGGAGGAAGTGGAGACTGCTGTGTACCCAGTGCACAAAGTTTCTTTTGCCAAGAAAAACGCCATGCCAGTCATTGATCTTTCTGATGACTCTCAACTTCTGGTGATTATTGAAGCAGAAAGCGAGGACGATCTTCCGGAGTTAACTCACCTGATATCCTCTTCCGAATCTGATTCTGAAGATGATATTCACGAGCCACACTACGTGTACTCCTCAGCAAAATACGCTCAATCAAACGAAAAACTAGATTCTATTGACAGGGTTATGTCTACTAGGGAGCATCATGAACCACCTCATCACGAGAGGCATAACGCAGTCTACTCCATGGAAGCTATGTTTTAGGCTTGGCGTTGACCGTACACTTTCACTTCTTGTTAAATTATACTGGCTATAATTTTTTTTCTTATACATAGATCGATAAATTTCTTGACATATCCGAATGTAGTACCTCACAGCACGCCCTAAACTCTTTAGGGGTAATCCGTTGAGAAGTTTGAGAGGCGAAGTTCATAACCGGGGCTAAAGACTTTTTTGGGCGATGCCCCAGATTTGCTGTCGCGGCCCAGCCCATCAATCGGCTCGGCTAATGAGGGTGAGATCCGTGGGAATATTCCTGTATACACACTGTCCAGCACTTGCGAGATTCTCGCCATGTACTTGATTCTGGCCTGCGAGTATCCTATTGTGATCTGCTGGATTTAAGTTAAATTCCGCTTTCTTGTTTTCCAAGCCCAGGTGATGTGGTCGTTTCTTAAAACGAGGTTCCCCGCGCGATAAAAGACATGCCCAGACAGTACAAACGGCCGCCAAGAGTTTGCCGCACATAGTGGTGCACAGCCAAGACCATGGTTTCGGGCGCAGCGTGACTTTACAAGCTGTATTTTGAACACTTTGTGGGTCTTTCAGAAGTAGAAAACAGCTGTTATTCAATTGGGATTCAGACTGCACAAAATTTTGTATCTATAGTTATATGCGGTTCTCCGTACTTGCCTGGTCCGAGCCAGGTTATCATGACAAGAGCGCTTACGCGTGTAACAATTGATAAGTGCTGCATTTGTTAACTACAAGTCGGGTTGAGCATGTTTTAAAGTATATTAAAGTAGTTCAGCTTAGAAAATCTGACCACCGTGTAGTTGGTATTGAGATGATTGATATGCAGGATGAAGTGCCCAGATGACTAACTTTAGTAAGAGGCTTTCGGTCAAACAATGCAAAAAAGATGCGATAAGTAAAAAATAAATACTCCAAGTGGAGTCATAGATGCTAAAAGGGAAACGGTTAAACGAACAAGGACGAGAAGGAAGAACACATCATTAGTAGGGCCACAAAATATAACATCGCGGTGGATTCCTCTCGCCAACTCGTAAGACACAACTGTAGGCGCGTCATAATGCCCTCGTCGATAACAAGAGACCTAGGAACGCGGCCTACTCGCCTTCGCGGATAAGGCACCTTGGACTCCCGCAGCCGTAGGTCACTAAGCTGTGATCTGTAAAGGAGTTCCTTGGGTCTTCCTCTAGTTAGGTTTTTTTCATGTTCGGCATGATGCGAACTCTGCTCGAAACGTGGATGTGTGGGGTTGAAGGAAGCCAACAGAGTAATTGAAACCTTCTCTGACATGAGCTTTTCTGTGACTGCAGCTTGACACGACTCGTGGTAAGAAGGCGGGGAGCCATGTTTGCAAATGATCAAATCCTTTTCATATTGGGGGCCACCGAGCTTAAGAGTGTACGGCTCAGCCTGTTTTTGAATAGGAATGGGTGCTTTGTTTAAAGTAGTGCTCTTTTTGCCTCTTCTCGTTTTAGAATCGTGTCTAATTCGTAGTTGACGGGCATAAGACAAAAATATGTTCATGTTGTGGAGTCAGGAAAAGGCAAGAAGGAAAAGTGGTGTGTTATGTACCGCAATTCTTCTAGATGTCTTTGTAATGTGGAGTCAGAATTTAGCCGCTCGAGCAGAAAGATGTCCTCCATGCAAGTGCATGGCTGCTCATGCAAGTCGCCCAGGGATGACACATTCGAGAATGCCGACAATAACGGCTTGGTAAGTAGCCGGGTCTCATATTGCCCCTACATAATGCGTTTGGAAATCAATCTGTAAATTCCCTTGAGAATGAACATCTAAGCCCTCCTGTTGCGCACTCATAACACTTGCAGGTGTTGGTGTCAAGAGCAATGCGAATTTTACGGCGTCTCCACCCGTCCGGCTGACGTCACAATTGCATGCTTACCTCCCCTTTAAAGACGTTTCATGCATAAAAAATTAGGCCAGGTGATCTTTTCTGGCTAGGCCTAGATCATGTCTCGAGTTTTATCTTTACCTCTTCACTTTTGAAATATTTGTGCACTCAGATTCCAACTTGGTATGCATATTTACAAGTTCTACACATAAGCGCTCGGAATGACGTTCTTCCTTAGGCCTGTGAAAATACCCTACCACACAATAGTCAGTTTCGGTACAGAACTAACCAAATATAAATACTTAGGCTACAAGTCTAGCAATTTTTGGGCCGTTTCAACCTAGATGTCAAATGTGGTGGCATGATCCCAAAATAGCAAGCGTTCATTCTACGCACAGTAATAAATGGCGAAAATAACCGAAATCTCAACTAACAATAGTACTTGATGTCATCAATATGCAGGAAACACATCAATGGACACATTTGTTCTCGAAGCCCTTGCATAAAATTTCCAATTAATTTAGCGAATGCTAGAATTGATAGATTTCAGTGACTGGTTCATGTATTCAGTTGTGTCACGTTCACTCAAAATCTGTTCACTTAACCTCATTTGAGTCATCTGGCCTACTAAGTTTGACTTCACGTGACTTAATGAAACACCAAATACACTCTGAAAGTCCAAATTGAGGGGAACACGCTGGTCAATGCATATCAGATTTGCGCTTCGAAGGCAGACCAGAATATAAACGGGTATGCATATAAACACTGCAGTGTAATGGTGCGGCTGAACTGTAGGGGTGCAAAAGGAGTGACAGACCAGCAGATATATTTCCACGAAGATAATATAGCGAGTTCAAAAGTTGTGGAAATTGTTCTGCCCATTAGCCTAAAGGGCCGCCAGAATTATTAACTGCCTTCTATTGGTATACAGATTTTCTCTCCATACCTCAGATCTATGCGGTATGCAACGTTTTTTGCATCCGCCGACTTGAAAACAGCTTTTTGCATCCGCCGACCAAAACCCGCTTCACAAATTAGCATACTTTAAACTGGGGTTTCTTTTCTGGCAGGCTAGCTCTAAATTTTCTATATAAGGGCAATTTACGTCGTTTTCAATTCTTCACCCACAACTTTCTTGTTACGCGAATACACGTCAAATAATAAAGCTCGAGCAACAAACGCCAATCAAGCAATTTCAGATCTTATAGAACTACCTAAATCATCAGAAATATTTAAAGTACTGAACCATCGAAAACTTAAAAGCATCAGAATTTTTCAACCATCACAAATTCCTGAATAGCCAAAACATCAGATATCAGAGACATCAGAGCCTCAGAAAAGACAAAAGCTTCTGAACAGTCTACCCCATCAGAAGTCTTTGCACAATCAGACACGGCTTACCACAAAGATCTTTTGGACAACTGAAACAACTATAAGTCGAAGAAAATATCTGAACTTCGCAAACATTTCAAACATCCCAAACACCATACAAATCAGAGGTTGTAGGAAGCAATAGATAGACCCAAATCCTTAAAAGGTCTTAAACCCCTGAGTATCTGAACCAACTACTAACCAGAGACTTCATAGACCTCAAAGGTGGCAGCAAAAGACGCAGGAGGAAAAGCAATAAGAAGAAAGTCAATCCACAACTTTAATCAAAGCGAACTTTTCAGACCAAACACTCTCCATGACTCGCGGGCCAAAGGAAAAACTGCCGTCCAAAAAGATACGGAAACCGGACATCGAAATTCCACTGAAAGAGAAAAGCTGCTCAATGAACTCGAACTCGACATTCTTTAAACCGGTCACTGAAGCATCTATCGGGAACAGCAAGAGGAAGAAAATAGATCCCATTATTGCTACTAAAAGAATGAAGAATCAATGCAACCATACTACTAATCTTGCTCCTTTAACCCCTCTCAAGCCGATCCGGAGTCTCCGAAAATACCCTAGTCTTTACGAGGCATTGAAGACTACTCTCACGGGAAAGAATGGACCAGATCTAAACGATTCATTTCACGTTTATACCATATTTCTCGACATTTTGTTTGACTACCCACTTAAAGAGCGGCATTCAAAGTGTATAAACGCTCTCAAACCGGTTTACACCTGCTGTCTTGAAGAAGGGTGTCCAGCAATAGTTTTTCTCAATCCTCCTTTCAAAGAAAAAAAATTCAGGTCTCCTAAAAGCCGTAAAACACGGAAACAAATCGTCAACAGTCTTGAAACAAAGCTTAAGACTTTACGGACGGGAATTCTCCAGAAGCTCAATTTAGCTGTACCTGAAAAGCCCATGAGCATCATTCCAGAAACCTCGGAGTCCACACACAATTCTCACCCCTCTCACCACTGGAATACCGTGACCAAATCAAAACAGAAGCTGGAAACCAATTCTGCCGGAATCTGGGAACAAAGTTCAATGAAAGAATTAAAGGAAATGGAGAAAGCCCATAAAAACGATACTCAAACATCTCTGGACTCTCCCGAATTACGCGGCTGTCAAAAAACAAAGTATTCCAGAAAGGCCTATTATTGGAGAGACGCAAATCCCGAAAGTTTGCAGCTCCACGTTTGCGATACTTTTGGATTTCTCGGTCCGAGTTTGTCTAGCGCTGGTAATGATTCAGTCGTGACAGGCATCAAAGAACAAGAGGGTTTTTTGGCCCAACTTGAGAGCACAGACGCTCAGAACAATGAGGCAGCTGTACAAATTCTCCGGAGATATCTGGTTTTCGAGCCACCTCCGCAAACTTCCCTCTTTGTTGTTTCCTACGACTTTGACTCCACTTTTGGTGGACCGGCAATCTTCTTTGATTCAAATGATATTGCCTTATAAGAAAGAATTTCTTTGCCAAATCATTTGCTCTAGCGGTCTAATAGATCCAAAATTTTCTTGCTGACTGAGTACTGCTTTCATTTCTAGGTAATTTATGAGAGTGACATGACTCGGAGCAAATCGTATATGGCGCTCTTTATAGTTAATCTGAAAAAAAAAATTCAACTTGTAGTTCAAACACTAGCCGAAAAACTTCTTGCGAGAAACTGGACCCTCGGATATTAAAGTAATGGTATTCTGTGATGGCCTTAACTTTGATTGATCAAGAGTTCCCTTAGATTTTGCTTTTACTCACTAGCAAGTAATGAATAAAGCACATGACCAACTCAGAAGGACCATACACCGCCATCAAAGAACCTGCGGAGAATAGATTGTATTCAACTTTGTACCGTTAGCTCTACTTATATACAATAAAGCATTACGATATGATTATTTTCCACCCTGACGTTTCTAGGAAAGTTTCTCGTTATAACTCCGAAATACAGGTAAATAATGGTACATACACCTCGGCTATGTCAATTCAGCTCATTAGGAATCCATTCAGTTCTATTAGATTCAGGTCAATTGTATTTTGTTTTCTAAACTAGACTTTTTTAGATAGTTTAGGGTATATCACTTTAATTAGATACCGCTTTACTACTTTGATTGCATCTTATTATATTCCCGTGTATTACATGGGTACGATCCCATACTAGCCCCGGACATTTCAATGTAACGCAGGAGCCTATACCTGAATAATACTTGTTACTTGTAATCTTACATTGTCAATTTCTGTCTTGGAAGATTTGTACTGCAGGTAATTACATCTTACTAAATTTTGAACTAAGGATACGTCGGGGTGGTGCCCATAATGGATAATTGAAAGATTACTTGATTTTTTGTTAACGCTTCTAACTATTCATTCATAGTTGAAGCTTCGAAACCTCTTGTTTGGTTATTACAAGGTTTAACATAATTAATATAACCAGACTTTTTTACGTTGCCTTCAATTCATCATCTATTTCAGCTACGATTATTGATGGCAGATTTTAATATAGGTCTATGTTTCAGATAACTCTTTTATAATGCTCTCTCAATTAAGTTTAATTGATTGTAGCAGACCTTTTGATTTTTCTATTTCCTAGGTTAGCTCATAATTATGGAACCTCTTCACTGTTTCCCAATAGTAGTTACTTCAAAAGAAATTAGAATAAAAACCAAAACCTTAAAAACGTCTCGCCAAAGAGTCAAAATTTAAACTCCGAAAGCTATATCTGATGAACCTAGGCTGTATTTTGACTTAATGCGCTACCTCCACAGCTGATATTAACGCCATCATGCTATGACTTTGTTATGCTTAGTAGACGCTTATTTTCATTAATACTTAGTTAATTTTTTTTGAAAAGTACTCATTATTATTAAGTATTTTGACCCAAAGTGATAGGCTTAATACCTCAAAGCCCTTTTTGATTTTCAGGACATTTTTTTGATGATTCTTCTCGATCTTTACATTATAATGAATCTATCACATAGCCCTTTCCCTGTGATACTTTAGGAGAATGTATCGCATATATCATTATCCTTCCGCTTCTTCTTGCTGCCTAGCATTTTAAAAGTTTGAGATAGCCTCTTTAGCTTAGTGGTAGAGCGTTGCACTTGTAATGCAAAGGTCGCTAGTTCAATTCTGGCAAGAGGCATTATTTTTTTATCGGCATTCAAAACCAAAATCACGTGACATAGTGATCCCAGGTACCGCATGTTTACGCCTAAACTCACTTCTCCCTACATTGCCTCACAGTGTACTCCAACCACATGCTTTCACACAATACAAGAGCCGGGTTTCGATATACCGTATTCCTTGGAAAACCCCATTCTCGATGCTTCACGCTACTTGTACCCAATCCTTATAAATCCCAAGTTCGTTGTCGTCTGGCGGCAAATAATATTGTATTGAAGAAAAACATCAGTTTCATACTGGCATTGGCCCGTGCTGCCAAAATCCCCGGGTATATTGGCGGTACAGTTGCTCTTGGAGGTACTTTTGTTGCTTATAAAGTCGAACAGGCTTCAAATTACACAAATGAAAAGCTTTCCTCAATAAAAGATTTCACGGCTGATTTATTCGACAAAACAGGCCAGTTTCTAAAAAAAAGCGGCGGCTCCGCTGAAAGTGCTGGCAGCAGCGGTGGTGATGGTGGTGGTGGTGGTGGTGGAAACAATGACTCCGCTACTTTGGGTGCCACAGCAGCGGCATTCGGGCTTTCGGCTGAAGAGAGTGAATCTACGGCGGCCGAGAGCAGCGATGACGAAGATGAATTCGAGGAGGACGATGAGACCCTTATAGACCAAACAGAAGAGGAGACTTTCGATATTGCCAGTGACGATACCACTGACGATATGCTTAATTTAACGAGACAAATGATTGAGATTAGAAACATCTTGACCAGAGTGGACAATGAGTCAGACACTTTAAAGCTACCCTCCATTGTGGTTGTCGGCTCGCAATCCAGTGGAAAATCATCGGTCTTGGAAGCCATTGTGGGGCAGGAGTTTTTGCCAAAGGGTAACAACATGGTGACTAGACGTCCCATTGAATTAACATTGGTAAATTCGCCAGATTCGGCAAGTGAGTCCGCGGAATTTCCAGCTCTCAATCTTTACAACGTGACTGATTTCCAACAGGTACAGAAAACGCTTTTTGATTTGAACATGGCTGTTCCTGCGTCCGAATGCATCTCCAATGACCCAATTCAAATTACGGTCCGCTCGCCTAAAGTGCCTGACCTTACGCTCGTTGACCTTCCTGGTTATATTCAAGTGGAGGCCGAGGACCAACCTCAGGAGTTAAAGCAGAAAATCAGAACTCTCTGCAATAGGTACTTAGAAGCACCCAACATCATTTTAGCGATTTCCGCTGCTGATGTTGACTTAGCAAATTCTTCTGCGCTACGTGCTGCCAAAATTGCGGATCCTAGAGGTGAACGAACTGTGGGAGTCATAACCAAGCTTGATTTGGTGGAGCCTGAGAAAGCACGTGCGATTCTTCTTAACAGAAAGTACCCTTTGAGAATGGGATACGTTGGTGTTATTACCAAGGCGCCTCAAGCTTCCAAATCCACATCGGCAACTTTGTTTAGCAGAAAACAACTCACAGGCTTTCAAGCTTATGTTGCCCAACAAAACTTTGAATTCACATATCTTAAGGACCACAGAGACACGTTCCAAGGCACAGTCACAGGCTCTAGAAACTTAAAAAAGAAGCTTATGAAGGTGTTGGAAAAGTCTATGTCAGAAGCTTTGAGGCCAACACATCTTGCCATACAGCTGGAGTTGGAAGAAACATCTTACAGGTTCAAAGTTGAGTTCAACGATCGTCCTCTCACGCCGCAAATGTATTTGGCTAACAACATTGACTTGTTGAAATTGGGTATAAAGGAGCTCAGTCAGAAGTTTTCTAGAAACGAATTACGAGCCATGCTCAAAAACGAGCTCGACCAGAAAGTGCTAGATTTGTTGGCGGAAAGGTACTGGAATAAGCCTGTGGACTATAATGTCAAAGAATCCATTTATGCCTCAATTGAGCCAGATTTGAGAGAGCTTAGCCAGCTCAAAACTATTGAAGAGGACAGCTACTGGCACAAGAAGTTGGACTTGGCGTCGAGCTCTTTGACCAAACTTGGTGTTGGACGTTTGTCCACGGCATTGGCATCCGAAGCAATGGTAACCGAGATCAATAACCTCGTCGAGAAAACACAGCTAGCAAAGCATCCCATGGCACGCAAAGTCGTGGAAGACGCCGCCAAGTCCGTCTTGAAGTCAAAGTACTACTTCACTGCAGACCAAGTTGAAAATTGCATTAAGCCTTACAAGTACGAGGTGGAGGTGGAGGCCGGAGAATGGGCAAGCAGTAAGGATAGTGCTGTGGAGTTACTCAAGGAGGAAATGAGGCAGTGTGACTACGTGCAATCTTCCCTTAAGAAGCAGGTTGGTGGACGCAAGTTGCTGCAGGTGATGAGATACTTGGAGAAACTACGGTTGCAGAAGAAAGACGACACTTTTGTTGAATCAAAGGAGGCACTTGGCTTCTCCAAGGCACTTCTAGACAAAGGTGAGTACGCACTTTTTCTCAAGGATCGCATGCAGCTCTTGAAGATGCGTCACCTGTTCATAAAGGGCTCCAAGAAGTGCAGGAGCAGAGACAACAAATACCAGTGTCCGGAAATTTTCCTCGATGCCGTGTCGAACAAACTCACATCCACTGCAATTCTTTTCTTGAATGTGGAGCTACTCAGCGACTTTTACTATAACTTTCCTCGGAGACTTGACGAGGAGTTCTTTAGCAAAATGACAAAGGAGCAGTTGGAGAGCTTTGCAAAGGAAGACCCCAAGATCAAAAAGCACATTGAATTGCAGGAGAGGAAAACTCTTCTTGAGGACGCTTTGCGTAAGATTGAGGGAGTATTAGCCGTGCAACTCCACAAAGGTGACTCCAAGAGCTCTGGGAAATGGTGGTGAGCCCGGAACATTGAAATGCTCCGATTTGACGAATATCCGGAATAGTGTAATCAGTAATATAGTTTAATAAGTGCTACAGTTGAATGTCGTATGAGCGTGATGCATTTCTATATGAGCCAGAAGGCAGGCGGATTCACTGCACAAGACGCGTGATGCGATCAAACAAAGACTCTAAGCTGACACCTTCAGTGTTGGTGAATATAGGTTGTAATGAAGTGACATCAATAGTCTTGTGAGTACTCCATTTGGACGAGTTGTCGGCCAGATCCACCTGGATATTTTCATCCAACGGCCGAGAAAACAAGACGTTGGCGGCCGCTTGCGCACTGTCGAGAACCTTGTTCATTTGCACAGTCAAATCGTCTTCTGAAGCGTCCACCAAGTGATTCCTGGCCTCCGGCGCCACGTAGCCAATGCGGGAGTCCGTATCTATGAAGATGAACCCTGAAGGCGTATATGCTAAGGACGCTATTGGTGCAGGATGAGAAGCAGAGAAGAACGGCTTGATCGAGTCTGGCTTGAACAATAAAAGCCGGCCCTTGACAGAGACGGCGTCTTCATTGACCTCGTTGACTCCCAAGGCAACGATTTGGTTTTGTGGGTCCACGGCACAGAGGTTTCCTGCGCCGGGTGTGGATATCTGCACGCAAAGAGGTGTCTCTGTGGCGGCCACCAAGTCGTACAGCACGATCCTCCGCTGAGAGGCTATAATCAAGTAGGAGTTCGCAATGGTGAGAGACTCCACGGGCAGGTCCATCAATGGAAGAGCAAAGTTGATGCGGTGGAGTAACTCCGGCTCGTACACCTGGATGGACGAGCCGTGTGACACCACCAAGAGCGACTTGTCAGAGGAATAACATGCAGAAACAGCACTGGCAGCAGCCGTGGGCGGGCTGGTTCTGCGGAGGCTCCAGACACTCTGCGTGGATGGTTTCCTGCCATCGGCGGAGGATGCCGGGCCCGCATAGCTGGTTTTGAGCTTCCATAAGCGAATACCTCCACACGTATCGACGGTGGTGAAGGAGTTTTCGCTAACAGAAACAATGCAACCGACCTCGCGACCCATGCCATGCGGATCAACTACCTTCAGCGCAAGGGTCCAGGCCGAGTCGGTGAGCTTCCAGAACTTGAGGGCATATGCTACATCGTTTTTCAGCATTAAGTTGTCGAAGTTCAGTGTGGGCATGGAGTCGAAGGTGGCCATCCACGTTCCGTCAGGGCTAAACGCAACCTCCGACACCACGGGGTCCGTCACTTTATGTTCGCTCTTGACTTTACCGGTGGAAACCTGCGGAGCCGCATGTTGCACGAATGCCTGCTCGCCTTTGATGGCATCGTAGGCCTGGATGGACGAGCCACGGGCAAAGTAGAGGTGTCTGGATGTAGGATGCACTGCCACTGGAGCTGTGAGATCCAGGCTGCGAAGCTTGAACTCAGCCTTCGAGTCTGCTTTCTTGTTCTTGGCACTTCTGCGAGCTGCCTTCGCGAGTTGCTGTGCAGAGTTCTTGAAGTTGGGGCACACGGGGCTCACTGATAGCCTAGACACAAGGTCCACGGCCAGGAGAGTTAAGAGCTCGTGCAACTGGGACTTCTGGGGACCCTCATATACACGTAGGGCCACAGAGTAGTGGTCGGGCCGATTTTTATCCACGAAAACTCGGTCGATGGGGCCTGACAACCGAGGAAGGAACTGCGTGCGTTCCAGGTCCAAATGCCAAAAAACAAGTACCTTTTCGTTACCTCCAGACACCAAATACACATCATCTGCAGAGAATGTAAGACACATGACCGGGTCAATATGCCAGCGGAGAGTTCTCTGGGGCTGACCTGTTGAAGAGCCTCCGTATACCATTTTGATGGCACCCAGAGTAAGTCCCACGGCAATCACTCCAGTATTGGACACCGCCATACATGTAGTTTTGCCATGAGAAGGGGATGTTTCTTTGGTATTTGCAATGACCTGTGCGTAGTTCTTGCCCTGCGTGGAGTCCTCGAAAGCAGCCGATATGTTGTAGAGCTCGATCGAATTTTTCTCCGACACTATTGCAAGCTGGTGGCCATCTGAAGACACACTAGCATGGCGCACACTGGGCACGTCAAATACCTGAGTAGAAACGGCCGTCTCCTTGTCAATTTTGTATATCAGAAAAGCAGCCTCGGTCTCGGCCAAGGCAAAGTAAGAGGAGCTGGTGATTTTGAACACCTCTTTCAAGCCTTTGATTGAGGGCACGAACGTCTGCGTGGCCACTATGGGTGTCTGCACCTTATCCAACCAGTTGATGTGCAAAACCTGTTTTTTCGAGAAAACAATCACTTGATGGCTGTTCTCTGGGTCTAGAAACACAGAAATGGTGTCTTTCAAATTAATGTCCACGGTCCGGATACACTGTCTGGTTTGTAGAAAATAAACTCTTAGCTGATGCGATAAACAAACGATGGAAAACTTTCCGTCGGCAGAAGCCACCATCGGAAAAGACAGCAGCCCATCAAACAACAAGGGCTTACCGCCCGAGGCCATGTTGACGGCCCATCTATTCATTAAGTCCACCATAAGTAGAGATTATTAGAAACGAGAAAAAATGAGATGAGCGTGCGATGGCAGGTATGCACCCGTGCCTCCGGGCAAAAAATGGTGCGCCATTTGACATGGAAAAACATTCAGTCTAGTCTTCACCAGAGAGATGATTATCCCCATCCGTTGCTTTTCTTGTGGAAAGGTTGTTGGAGACAAGTGGGAAACCTACTTGACGTTGTTGCAAGATGAAACTTTGACCGAGGGAGATGCCTTGGACCAGCTCAAGTTGAAGAGGTATTGTTGCAGGAGAATGGTATTGACCCACGTTGACTTGATCGAGAAGTTTTTGAGATACAATCCTTTGGAGAAGAAGGAGATTAGCTAGCTGGTGTACTTTAGCATAAATGACGTTCTATGAGTTCTGTGTAAAACAAGCGTGAAAGCACATGATCAGCTACTGTCATAGTAGGGCTTGATCTAACAATATGTAAAATAATAAATTAGTTTGGTGAAATACAATGATACATGTAGAGCTTCACATCTGTGGTTTGTAATACTGTATTGTATTCAAATCAATATGAGAAGTATTTGTCGAATGCCAAAAGATATTTGAAATCTTAAATGGGTTATCTGTTTAAGTCTTGAAGTGGAAATTGTTGAGAAATTTTCGTTTGTTAATGCTTCTATTATAAAGCCACCCAAATCAGCTTTAGAACAGTGCCACTATTTTAGCCCTTACCGCCAGTTCTACAGTGAACTGATGCAATCTACTTCCCAACGGATATCGTTTTATTTGGTCGTGCCCTTTCCATAATGACCTCTGGGGAATCTAGTTCGGCACGGCAGAGAAGGCAAAATAAGGAAAAAAGGTTTGTAACTAAAATTATTAAGCCAAGAATAAACCTGGAATTTATCTATTGGTCATATCAATCCAACTTTGATGCCTGCTAATAATATTGTTTCTTGGTGTTATTACCAACATTCATACCTGCGATAATTAATTGGATATAGTTTCGTAACCAGTAATACAATTATTCAGCAGCTCAATATCTAATATGGACTTGGTTACCCATCAGATAGACTCATCAGTCAGCATCCTTGGAGTCTATGTTCTGGATATACTCATAGTACCAAGCAGTCAACTGCAAGTGGCCATCAAACAAGATCTTCTCGTTCACGCCGTGTATCTTGTTATCAA
This sequence comes from Metschnikowia santaceciliae, assembly GCA_002374485.1. NCBI lineage: Eukaryota > Fungi > Ascomycota > Pichiomycetes > Serinales > Metschnikowiaceae > Metschnikowia > Metschnikowia santaceciliae. Next base: position 177,999 of record NKZN01001352.1, on the reverse strand, counting down.
AAAAGTCCACAATCATTGGGCTGAATCTAAAAATGTTTCGGGTTAAATTCCAATAGTACCTTGTGTCGGTATTAGCCGGCATGATACTGGGTGCAGTCACAAGTGGGTACCCCAAAGTGTTGTTGAGCACCAAGTCCTCGAAAACATGTCTATTAGTGGCAGCCAAGTACTCCCAGACTTTTCCCGTATTTGGACTCACAGGAGCGGGCTCCAAGACAAGGTCTTCGTTAGCAATCTTGAAAGTTCCCACGCTATTGGGTGCCTCGTAGACTACCTCGCCAAAAGCTTCCACGTTGAGCGAATACTTCTCGGCCAAAGCCTTTACCCTTTCAGCAAAACGGGTTTGCACATCGTGGACGCTCATTCCCACCGTGATCCGATGGTTGACCACAATGTGCACTTCCTCGGGCAACGCATTGGCCTTCTCTCCACCGCGGACCACGTCGACGGCCTGGGAAGTCTTGATCAAGTATGACGAAAACCTGTTTTTGGACAAAACCTCTACCACCTTTGAGTTAGCCAACTTATCATAAGCAGCACGGAAAATCGCCTTCTTTTGCAATTTGCTCATTCTGTTGCCACTGTGTGATGCCAAGCACTGCAAGTAGCCAAGAACTGGGTTTTTTGGGATAAGTAAAGGCGAATACTGGTCCTGCTCAATACGGTAAGCAAGCTCGCCCATTATTCCGATAGCTCCATGCTCAGGAGGAACAGAAGAGTGGCCTCCTTCCATGAATAATTTAACACTAAGATCAGCATCACCTTTTTCTCCAGTGCCAGGAGCAGCAATAAGCATTCCTGTTAAGTCATCCTTCATAATACCTGGACCTTCGTCAATAATGGCATAAATGGAATCTTTTCCGAACTTATCTTCAATGTGCTGAGCAAGATGGTTTGCTCCATGCACTCCAGTGGATTCTTCATCGAATCCAAAAGATACAAGCACACCTCTCTCGGGTTTAAAGCCCTGCTCGGCCAACAACTCCAATGCCTCCATAACTGCAATCAACAGGTTCTTGCAGTCCCATGCGCCTCTTCCGTAAACATATTTACCATCAAAATGGCCCTCAAACGGAGCATATTCCCAATCAGTTAACGTTTCCTTCTGTACGGGAACGACATCCTGGTGGGCCATAAGCAAGAGCGGTTTAAGTGCAGGATTGCGGCCTTTCCACTCATACAAAAGTCCATAAGTGTTGACCTTGGTTAATTTGGTGGCTTTATAAACCCGTGGGAACGTTTTCTCCAAGTAATCGTGGAATTTGGCGAAATGAGCCCATGTTTCGGGTTGCTCATCCACACCCGGCCAGTTGTCACCAATTTGCGTATCTACCTTCACAGCTCCGGAAAGACGAGCCACGGATTCAGCTTTGTAGTTCTCATCGTAAAGAATTTTGAGTACCGTGGAATTATCCTTGTAGAAACTGGCAGGGGCTCTGGTTTCGTAAATGGGGCAAATCAGGTGGTCGTTAATTGGTTGGACCAATATTTTCACGTAGCTCACGAAATCGGTGAGCAAGAGCAAAGAAGTTGCCACTGCAACGAGTCCTATGACAAAGGACCGGTTTTCAAGAAGAGAAAAAGTCATTAGATGTTTCCGAGATACTCCTTGGTCGGCCAATTTTAACTGGCTCTGGCTCCTGTACCTCAGATAAGCCCTCGTGCATTGGCCGGCACCCACATGTGCAGCCTAAACGGGAAAGACTGACACATCGGGGAGTATTGAAGACAGTCGGGGAAGAAAATTATTGAAGACAGTCGGGGAAGAAAATGATTACGATCGAATGAGTCTATACACATTTTAAGCGGTTAACTTTGTAGATCATCTCTCTTTTGTGTCGCTCTGTGATCATGCGTTGTTGGCATGTTTCGAGTCCACTACTTGCAAGTACTCGTAGAAGAATGCCACAATACGGAGGTGATTGTCCACGCTGATCTTTTCGTCCACGCTGTGGACTCTAGACTCGCCCATGTAGTCCTTGGAGATAAATGGCGAGTAGCGGAAAATGTTGCGCGTCAAATTCCAGTAATGTCTGGTATCAGTGTTACCGGACATGATGGCCGGAGCCACAACCACAGGCTCCTTTAAATCTGGGAATACCATGTCCTCATAAACGTGACGAGTGACTCCTGCTAAGTTTTGCCACACCTCATCATCAATTGGGGTATTAGGAGCCACATCAAGACTAGTTCCGGCGGTCTTGATCACGAATTGGCCGTTGCCCGATGATGGAATTAAAGTCTTGTTGTGGGCTTCGACTCCGAGTCCGTGCCTCTTTGCTACTTCCATAACACGGCTGGTGAAATGTTCAAACACCTCTTCAACTGTGCTCTCAATTGCAACTCTATGGTTGGTCAATAAGCTTACAAACTCCGGCAAAGCATTGTTCTTCTCTCCTCCACGGATAATGTCAATGGCTTGCGACGTCTGCACCAAGTACTTAGTCGCTTTGAAACTTCCCAAGTACTTCAACACGTAGGCATTGGCTAGCTTGTCGTATCCGGCACGCAAGATGGACTTGCGCAACTTCTTGCTCATCAGACTGCCACTGTACTTAGCCACACACTGCATGTAGTAGAAAGTGGGGTTTTCTGGGCTGAAGATTGGCGCATACTGGTCTCTCTCGATGAGCATCTGCAACTCGCCCATGATTCCAATCGAGGTATGGTCTGGAGGGATAGACGAGTGTCCTCCAGGAGTCGTGAGCTCGGCTTTGATGTCAACATAACCCTTTTCTCTAGTTCCTGGCATAGCAATGATACGGCCAGTAGTTTCGTCAATATTAAGGCCGAACCCTTCATCAATAATGGCATAGAACGAGTCTTTTCCAAACCGCTCCTCCAAGTATCTGCCAATATGACGAGCCCCATGCATTCCAGAGACTTCCTCGTCCATTCCAAAAGCAGCCACAATCGTCCTTTCAGGAGTGTATCCTTTTTTGAGCAACAAGTCCAAAGTTTCCATGATGGCCAGGAGCACATTTTTGCAATCAGCAGACCCACGGCCGAACACGTATTCTCCATCGTAGTGGCCTTCAAAAGGTGGGTAAGTCCAGTCCTGGAGTGTCTCCTTCTGCACAGGAACCACATCTTGATGAGCCGCCAAAAGCACCGGTTTCAACGACGTCTTGCTTCCTTTCCAAATAAACACGAGCCCATATGTGTTCACCTTAACCACCTCAAGGTTTTCGTACACTGTAGGAAACGTCTTTTCGAGGTATTTGTGGAATTTCTTGAATTTTGTCCAGTACTCGGGGTCCTCGTCCACTCCTGGGGGCTGGTCATAGACTTGAGTGTCGATCTGGATCATCCCTGAGAGTCTCTGGACAGATTGAAGTCTGTACTTTTCACCAGATAAAATGTCCAAAGCCGTAGAGTTGTCCTTGATGTAAGAGGCTGGTCTTTGGATATCCCAGGTCTTGCAAATTCCGTCGTCGCTGACAGGCCATAGGTAGATGCGAAGGAGACCAAACAAATTGGTGCCAAACAAAACCACCAAGAGAATTATGGCAGTGCCACCAATTACTCCGTAATGCTTCTTTTTCCGGGGGGTGTCGTCAAGAGGAAGACCAATCATAGCTGGTTTCTGGGGTTGTCGTGACTGATTCTGTTCAGTAAGCAAAGCTGTATACAGTTTTCCGTATCAGAATTCTGCATCAGTGCGGGCCCTATCAGCTCGAGCGATACAGTAGCGCGGGCCGAAAATGCGGGCCGTATCAGTGTGCGGAAATGCGCTATCAGATCTCAGTATTAAATCAACTTTTAGTGTGGTTTCAGTGCGATGTACTTTATCAGTTCCTACTGAGGAAAGTTACGCTCAATTCCAACATCTACTTTTTAAGTATTTAAGCTATGTACAAGAATGTCTAGGCCAAAAATGCTTCCTTAGTCCGGACCACCGTCCGTAAACTACGGTCGTGTGGGTTGAAGATCCGCTGCGTCACTGCGTTTTTGGGGATCTTCTTCGTCTTGCTGGGGTCGATCACCGTACCTGGTACACTTTCAGGCAAGACCTTGGGCAAGAACTCAATTCTCAATTGGGTGCGTTGCAGCCGAGTGAAGACACCAGGAGTTGTTATAAGCCTCTCGATCTTCTCACGTGCCTCTGCCGTAATCACTATGCCCTTGAATTCCTGGAGCGCCTGCTTGAGCTCCTCGGCCTTCTGGGCTCTGCTCTCCGCACTGTAGGTAGTGTGTACAGCACCAGTGAAATCCACGGCCACCTTAGCATCCGCATCTTTGAACAAGTCTATAAGCGCCATTTTTCTTGTGCTCACTTCGTCCTCTGATATTTCGCCTCTTCTCAAAGAAAGGTCTAAGTCGTATGTGAAGTTGAACGTGCCTTGCTCTTGGGTTGCTTTTAAGTTGTCCTCGTGCTTCTGTCTCTGGTAGATGAATTGGAGTCTGCGTGAAACGAGCCCTTGTTGCTCAGGTGTATAATCAGGACACAACTCGGAAACGGCAGCAAGAATTGAGTTTAACTGCTTGGCGGCCTTCTGTGCCTGTTTGTCTGCTGCTGCTTGCAATCTGGGCTGATCCAAAGCTTCTTTTCTCGACATGCTGGCCTCTTCTGCTTCTGCTTCCTGACCCCCCAAGGGTAAGTAGCCAAATCTTCTGACACGTGGCGCAAAATGGGGCGTTGGGAGCTCCAACTCCTTCTTAAGTGCGACTCCCACAAACTTTCTCAAGGGGTGGAATGGGTCCATGTAAAAGCGCACGTATCCAGGCTCCAATGCAAAAATCGTAAAGTCTCTTCCGATCCCCACGTTCTCGCCGGGATGGATCTTGGTACCTTTCTGTCTCATGATGATCTGGCCTGGTTTGACAAAGTTGTTCTCGTAAGCTTTGGGTCCTAACCTTCTTCCGGCGGAATCGTTCTTGTTAGTCCTGGATCCAGCGGCTCTTTTGGTAGCGGTACGGATGTGTATCAAAGCACCGAATCGGCTTTTGATGTACGTTCCGATCTGGGCAGGCCCCATTTGGAATTTACCGGACATGGTGGTGTATGCGAGCACTTGAATACATCACTTCATTTTTTTCGACTAGTATAACTGGGCTAGGATTTACGCTCAGTCGCGCTTTCAATTGGTGGTGCGTTCCTAAATTTACTCATTAAACCAGAAAAATTAAAAAAATGCGCAAGCCCGGAATCGAACCGGGGGCCCAACTATGGCAAAGTTGGATTTTACCACTAAACCACTTGCGCTGATAAAAGCTCCGCGACGGGGAATTGAACCCCGGTCTACCACGCGACAAGCGGTAATTCTAGCCACTAAACTATCACGGATTTGATGGAAAAAAAATTTATCCACATATTTCTGTCTCTGGGAACTTCGATAAGTTTCGAATAAGTCATATGTTGATTTCTTGCATCCTTACGAAAGTGATTGTGTACATAAGTGAAAGTTTTTTTGACCTAGATCTTAGAGAGGCTTTTGTCACTATTCAGTAGATACCATTATATGTTAAGAAGTTAGCTAGGATCCTCAGAAAAACTAGAATTTCCAAAGAAATATAATGGTACCCCGTTTGCCTTTTGCATGACGAAATCAAGCAGGGAGATTTTTTCTCTTCAAGATTTATAAAGGCTACAAACAATAAATTTATCGATGTAATTATGAATGTAATACTTTATGAGCTTCTTCAACAATGAAGTATCCTCTTAGGCGACCAAAGCATATTATGAGGCAAAAAAGGAATGGGCTTTCCTAACGTTTATACCATATTGTATGATTTATATTCTTTCGAAACTTCATTGGTTACAAACGGCCGCCAAAAAGACGCAACGCCAAGTGTACCCGATAGCTAATCCGCCTGTCTTCGTCAATTGCAAGTGGAGACTCCACTTCTTGTCCTTGGGCATCAACTTTAGGTTCAGCAAGAACCTGCTTCTTGGGTTCGAAGTCTTCCAAGGTCAATGGAAGTGCATATGTCATTAGATGATTGATTTCGCCCATCATCTTTTCTTTCAACTCGTCGTTGCGAGTCACGATAATGGCATTGCTCTCCAAATCCAAACTATAAGACCGTTTAGTGTAGTTAGAAGAGCCAATTACCGTGATGGCAGGTGTCTCGGACCCAGGCACAGTGATCCAAATTCCTTTGGCATGGTAGGTCCACCCTCCAACCGTGTTGACCACCCCATTCTGCCACTCATACAACTTGATCAACTTCTCCTTTCCTTTCAGTTTCACTACCTCCAAAAACTTCTTCGCTATCAATAAATATGCCTCAGGAATGTAGTACGAGAGACCAGGAGACTTGTAGAATGAGTTGGCCTTTGCAGAAGCCGTGATCAAAGTGCCTGGAGCCCTTCCATTGATGAGTTTTTCCAGAAATTCGGGCAACAAGTTGAAGTAGCCGGCGGTGAACCACCAGCGAGCATCGGAGGAATCCAAAAGCGAAAAGAGACGTAATATGCTGGGTTTTTCTGTTGAGACATCGTTTTTGGGTTGCAATAAAGGACTGAATTGGGACACGGCATAGATATAGGTGTCACTGTCATTCCGGTCAAGAGCCTCGGTTTTATCCAAGTCCACCACCGAGTGCTGCTTGATCAAAGGTTCTAGAAGAAAGCTGGAGTCGCTGATAAACCTTTGTAAATTCATGCCTGGTTCACAGGTGGCATTGGAAGAGGGCCACGAGAGGCGAAAATTCTGAAAATCCGTAGGGTTTACCGTGGTAATTAACTGGTATGATAGTTTGGACACTGCCTCTTGGATCTTATAGTAATAATCGGTGATGTTCTTATCCTTGAAAAGGTAGTACCGGTCTTGTCTATCGGTGAAGTAGTCTTCAGACAAATTGGCTCCGCTCAACAAGATCTCGTTGTCAAAGCCGTACAACTTCATGTGCTGCAAGCCAAAACTCTCATTAAGTCTTTTGGGGGCCCAGTTCTTCTTGAACCCAGCCAAGTGGGGCGTATGGTACATTCTAATGTTGACTCGGTGTTTTCCAAACCGCTCAACAAGTCCGACAAGTAAAGAAGCCAGCGACTGCAGATGAGGAGCTTCTCGTGTGCCTCTCAAGGCATCAATCAAAATATGAAGTTCCAAATGCTCATTTGTTTGCAATGCCTGAGCCAAGCATTCCACAAGTTCATCCTGAGTCTTTCCTAGGTACAAAGAGCTTAAGAATATGCGTTTCTGGGCTCTGGATATCTTATCTTTGAGCGTATTGTAGAACTCTGCAGGCAGTGTAAGCACCTCTATCTGGGAGCTCGGGATGCTAAATCGAGGAGCAATTCCGTCTAGCAGTTGTATCAACGCAGAGAGACGGGGATGCCAGAGCGCTTGCAGATCTGCATCCAAAGCAGTGTTTTTTGTTGAGTAGACCCTGTTGTCTTCGAGAATGCCCTGACGTCCGAAAAAATAGCTATAGATGGAGCGAAGCATTCTGGGGCGGACGTAGACAACTCTTTTCGCTAGCGCTAAGACCATGAATATATTTGTACCTAACCACGAGCGATGCCGATAGTAATAGGTGTGTATCTGAGAAGGGCTGGTTGGTAAGGAATGATTTGACTAGGATTAAAACTAGCTAGTTTGGGTAAAGATTTCCTCTTTTTGCGCTTTGATTAACTGCTTTTCAATAAACTTATCTATTGTTTTGACGTTTTGCCTGCTGCTTGGATAACGTGGTGGTGGTTCCTCGTTGAGACGGAAGAGGGAGACTTTTTCTGAGTGAGTGATAAGATAAATCAAAAAAAAAAATGGACGCTATATAAGAACGAGATATCGAGATTTGTTTTTCTACTGCCGTTTTTTGAACAATAACAAGTGCGAACCCTTGTCACCTGCTGCAATTCGCTAGAAACCAGCGATATTCTTAAAGACAGTCAGACGAATTTCTTAAAGATGGGCAGACCTCCAGGCCTGTTTTTGGGATGTTCAGGTACGACACGGTGCGCTACGATCTATGTCACGCGACCGAGTATTGGACGCACTAAAAAGATGGTCTTGACAAGATCGCTCAGATCGCTCGCCAAAGATAATCTTCTCGTTACTCCAAAAAATCTTTTTAATACTCAGAAAATTCTTTTTTCTACTGGATACTCTTTTTTATACTTTAAATTTTTTCAACATTCTGAATTTAGCTAATGCCCCAATCCTTTCTTCATTATATTCGCTTGATATTATAAATTCTCCTTTGATACTCTAGAATGCTCGTTTGTACTCTCTAAAATATGTTCCACTGTACGGAATGGAGGGGATCTCCGTCGCTGTTCGCACCTGCGCTTTTTAACTCAATCTGGAAGTTTTATCGGAATCACAACGGGCTTTAAAACGTGCGAATCAGTATGTAGGTCTCTGCACCTGCTGTTTCTGGATAATCCTTTAATTCCCCAATTGGGTTTCAGTTCAGCTTCTATTGATTTTCTTTCTGGCTTATATTGAAATTTACTTGAGCTCGTATCGAGCTGCCCACTATAGTTGGTGGAATATATGGTTTACATGTCAATAGGGGTGACTGGGAAAGTCTTATATAATCGTCAAAAAGACCTATTCCTGTAAAAAGTGGTATTTTTACTAAAAAGTGTATGTGATTGTTTTTCTAGTTGCTTGAGAAGTGGTCTACGATGAGGTGGCTATTAGATAAGCTGGCCTTTATATAAAGATGTTTTGTATATAATTGGCATTTGGCCCTGTCACCTGGTATGCCGAAAGGGACAAAGATAAAGACTTGCCCTTTTTTCATACTTCCCACTCACTAGTCTAGTCTGTCCCTCTTTTAATTTATTCTCTCTTTCTTCTGCTTTCTAATTTTTACTCCTTTCTGTTGTTATGTACAAGTAGCTTGGACGTCCTGTCTCGCTAGTTTTTTCCACCTGCAGCCTTCACCACCATCACATCTCCGTCCTCCACCAAATACGTTTTCCCCACTCTCAAGAGTTTCCCCCTGCTTTTGAGCAGTGCCTCGTCCAATGGCGCATTCTCCTCTTTGAGGTCCTCCCACTTGTAAACATTGGCCGAGATAAAGGTCTTTTGTAGGTCGGTATGAATGGCGCCCGCTGCTTCTGGCGCAGTGGAGCCTTCCCGAACAGTCCACTGGTGAGCCTCCTTTGGCCCACACGTATAAAAGGAAATCAAATGCAAGGCCAGACGAATCATATCCACGGCTTGAGTCATGGCACTGGGCTTGGGTCCTGCACTCTCGGTGTCGTTGAGTGATCTCTCGTAGGCTGCAGAGAATAAGAGTAGCTTGTCCAGCGGGCAATTGTCTGCAATCCAGGCCTCAACGTCTGCTTTGAATTCGTTTGTATTTGACATATAGTCTTCAGCTGTGACGTTGAGAAGTACCACCGTGGGTTTGGCGGTGAGGAGGTTTATGGAGTTGATCACGTCGATCTCCTCGTCCAGCCAAGCCTGCGCTGCCACTTTTTTCCCGTCGTACAAAGTATCCAGTAACCTTTCGAGCACCTTGATCTCGAACTCTACTGCAGCTTTGTCCATCTGCGGCTTTTTTAAGTTCTTTTGTGCAAGCTCGAGTGCCGTTTCGATATAATCGAGGTCTTTCAAGATGAGCTCATCTGTGACGATAGTCATGTCCCGAACTGGATCTACAGTGTTTTCGATGTGTGTGATGTCGTCGTTCCGAAATCCCCTAACCACGTGAAAAATCCCGTCCACCTGCCGGATGTCCAGCAAGAACTTGTTGCCCAAGCCTTGGCCGCTGGCAGCGTTTCTTGTCAAGCCTGCAATGTCATATATGGAGAGAGAAGTGGGCACTTTTTTCTCCGACTTGTATAGACTCTGAAACTTCTCAAGCTTGGTACTGGTCACTGCTACGATGGACTTCTCAGCATCGATCGTTGCATACGGGTAGTTGGCTGGGTTTCCCAAAGTAGACTTGGTGATGGCCTGGAAAAACGTGCTTTTTCCCACATTGGCCAACCCTACAACTCCCAGAGACAAGTTATTGCTTAGCCTTCCCAAATACTTGGGTTTCTTAGGCACGACCTTTTTGGCCTGTCGCCTGCATGTGGAGGAAAAGGCTCTGGAGATCATTGAAGATGTCAGTACTTGATCAATCACTGAAATGAGCGCATACATGCAGTAATAATCTACGCTTCTAATATTCACATGTGATCTACACTAATATTCTTTTTATTCGCTCAAGTACTAATCTCTTTTTTTACCTCTTCTGTATTCTTAATCTAATCTCTATAACGTAACTGACTACTGTGGGATTTTGGGCCCGTATATGCGGGCCTGGTACATCAAGCAGCAGCAGCATAAAAATACAAGCCCTAGTGAAGCGTCCACGGGTTTATCCACCGGCCTATCGTGCCATATGATTTTTGACGTAACCACTGAATTACACACATAGCCGTAAAAGAGAGAGATAACTTGGACGTACACGAAGCTGTTTAGTTGAGGCACGCACTCTTGAAACCAGTTCACGGAAACCTGTGGAATGAGCCGTACGGCCCAAGATAGCGAACCCACAATGTGGAGCAATTCGGCAATATCTAGAAGGTTGATTCGGGCTCGCCCTTTCCAGTAGAGCCAGCAGAAAGAAAAAAAAGCAAAGCCGTAAATCAGTATGAGCACCATGCACAACATGCTGAGCGGCTCCTTCTTCTTGGGATCCCAGAATATGCTCCGGGCGGTCAATGTTGCGATGAGTGCTTGCAAAGCATGGAAAAGGGGATTTAGTTTCAGCAACTGGATATTGGGATACAATGGGTAGCGTTGCGCATAGTCAGCCTGGACTACCAGCAGATACGCGTAGAGACATGTCGCCAGCAAATGAGTCACCAGCCACATCAAAGACAACAAGGTCAAGTCGGCTGACACTACATATTTAGTTCTCCGGGTACTGCTTCGTAGATGTAGTTGATACTGTGCAAAGGCCTGGAGGACATGGAACGGTAAATAAAGACCAAGCATAAGGTTGAAGTCAGTCGCGCATTCTCACAGTAGAAAAGAGCTGTAAGTGTTTCATAGTATGCATATCCAAAAAATAGGCTGTCTGGGAACTTAAAGACAATGTTGAAGCTGTATATTTGAATCCATAAGATCTGTAGTAATAAATATGAATCTGGTTGAAAATTAAAGTTAGATGACATTTGCATATATAAAACTTGAGATTAGATAGAATGTGAGATTGGAGTTGGATCTTTGGAGTTCGATTTTGAGGTTAAGTAGATAATACACGGATATTTGAAGTTATTTGGGGTTGAAAAATAAATTTTCAAAAAAATTAAGATTTTTTCTCATCTATTATTTTCGAGTTTTGTTTTACTGATACTCGTAGCGTCATGGCTGGAGGCTAGGGTGCACAGAGCTCGCTATCGGCCCTGTTTACTTGAATACTACTAATTGAAGGTTGGGCGGGGAGTGTGCATATTTCAAGAATCTAAAAGCATTTGAAAGAAGAGTATTGCTTTATTATTTTAGAAATTAATTTTGAAATAGGTCTAATACGTTACCATGCGGCTTGCTGAGTTGAGTTTCTACAAGTTCTGTGTTCTGACACAACAATACAAAATATACAGAGAGAGGTCAAAAATCGAAAATGACGAATTCAGGATAAAAATTAGTACCGTTAGGATCGTATTTTCCTTAAGTATCTATAGAGATAATATCAACAATTTTTAAGATTTTTTAAGGAATCAAGCCAACCCACAAGAATCTCACCTTCAGTGCGAAACTACACATACATTCATAACTAAATACAAAGAGTGCACCAGAATACAACAATTCACAACACTACACCACTATACAAAAAGTACGAACAACAACCACAATACACAAGTGCTTTAAAGCAATAGTTATACAGAATACATAATAGTTATCAATGGCAGTCGACGATACAGAGGGCTACTGGGACATTGTGATCTCGTCGCTCCAAGATATATGCAATGCCAATGAGTCCCTCACCTTCGATAACATCTATGAAAAGTACAACGACGCCAAAATAAGTACCATGACCAACGAAGAGCTTGAGTCGCTCAAGGAGGACATCAATGATCACGTGCTGAACATTGGTACGGCCAAGCGTATCATCGAAACATCCAAGCAAAACCTCCAGACTCTCACGGCAGGCGTGGAGAAGGCACAGCTACAACTTCAGCAACAGCAACAGCTACAACTTCAGCAACAGCAACAGCAACAACAACAACAACAACAGCAACAACAACAACAACAACAACAGCAACAGCAACAGCAACAACAACAACAGCAACAACAACAGCAACAGCAACAGCAACAGCAACAACAACAAGAACAGGAGCAGGAACAACAGGCCACACCAATTCGGAATACCAAGAGCCAGGTGGGAGGAAAGGCCGGGCGGGGCAGTGGGAAAAAAGGAAGTACCAAGACTGGAAGGCTATATTGGGTTTCGAAATACGACCCCACTGAAGCGGTTATTGTGGGTTCAGAGGTTGCATACAAGCTTAAAAATAGGCACTTCGAGGAGTGGATTCAGTGTGAGGTGACCAAGATCTCACAGGACGGCATGAAGTACGAAATCAGAGACCCAGAGCCGGATGAAAACAACAACCCAGGCCAGACCTTCAAGGCCAGCTACAAGGAAATTCTACTAATTGCTTCTCCAAATGAAGCATACAACCTTCACTCTTATAGTTATGGAGAGAAGGTTTTAGCCAGGTACCCCGAAACAACGACATTCTATCCTGCGGTGGTGGTGGGCCAGAAGAAGGACGGCATAGTAAGACTCAAGTTTGATGGAGAGGAGGAGGTGAATAAGGAGACAGAGGTGGAGCGGCGCCTTGTTTTGCCGTTCCCAGAGAGATAGGCGAAAGGAGTCTCGTCCAAAAATACACTTTAGGGATATGTGCAGAATTCTAGATCCAAGAAGAAGTCTAGATCTGAACAAAATCTCTAAAGTTGACAGTATTTCGGTATGGAACAAAAAGAACATTCAATTAACAATTCAGATCAATAAGTGGATATTTAGTAGATAATTAGATTAATTACAGATCTCAAAGGTATACATTATAAGTCCAAACCACGTGATGCATCGCGAAAAATTATCCACCAAATATTATCTCACGTCTCTACATTGATCACTGAAATCATGGATGACATAAATATTGATGACTATCCCAGAGTATGTTTAATCCAATTAAATAGAAGCAATTCCATCAAGCCCTGAAGGCCAGGCCCCAATCGTTCTACCACGAAGTGCCCGTATCATGAATCTTACTAATATCCAGGATCGTTCAAGATCGCCAGTTTCCTTCCAATCCAGAAGAGACTACCAAGCACCAAAGGACGGAGATATGAGAGACGACAAAAGGGATGCACGTGACAGAGACGACCTTTTTGATAGATCCGACAGAGGCGACAGAAGAGGCGACAGACGCGACGACAGAAGGGCCGACAGAAGAGGCGGATTTCCCAGAAACCGTGAAGACAGAGGCCGGTCAAATGGTGGCACAAACGATGACAACAGAAATTATGGAAACTCTATATTTGTCGGGAATGTGCCCTATGAAAGCACTGCACAGGACATCCAAGACATGTTCAGCAGGGACTTCAGAATTGTCCGCGCAGACATTGTGATGGCCAGAGGCAGATCGCGTGGAATGGCTACTGTGGAACTTGAATCTCAAGCAGATGTAGAGAGTGCCATTGCCAAGTTCGACAGAACACAGTTTAGTGGTAGGGAGATCTTCGTTCGCAGAGACCGTCCTCCTCCAGCAGAGAGGAGAAGAGCCGAGGAACACAGAGAGGAAAGAAGAAGCGAGCAACGTGAGAGAAGAAGCGACAACCGTGAAAGGAGAAGCGAAAACCGTGAAAGAAGAGATGATGGTGGAATTGGCGGGACTGAGGTGTTTATCAGCAATTTGCCTTACTCCACGTCGTGGCAGACCTTGAAAGACTTGATGCGCAGTGTGGGTGAAGTTCAAAGAGCAGATGTGTTGAGCACCAAGTGGGGTGGATCCAAGGGGCTCGGAACGGTTGTTTTCTCCAACCCCGATGAAGCACAAGCGGCCATCGAGAAGTTCAACGGCTACAACCTTGAGGGAAGAAGAATGGAGTTGCGTTTCGGAAGAGGCTCCTCCGAGAGACCCAAGTCTGCCAGACCAGCTCACTCCAACACAGCTTTCACCGATGGAGTTTTGGGAGACGGAGAACCCTCCAACGTGATCTTCGCCGACAACTTGCCCTACATCACTGCGCAATCCGACTTGTTTGAGTTGTTCGAGACCATTGGCCGTGTCACCAAGGCCGAGGTCCAATACAACCGGGCCGGAAGACCCAACGGAACTGCAGTGGTTGAATTCGACTCGCAAGATTTAGCTGAGCTGGCCATCAAGAACTTGGACGGCTACAACTACGGTGGAAGAAGATTGAGAATTTCCTACGCTGCCAGACCTGCCTCAGATTCTGAGGCTATGGAAGCAGACGAGCCACAGGAGAACCAGAACTCTATGGAAGACGAACAAGGGTTTAGTGAAGAAACCCAGGGCCCCATTGAAGAAAACCAAGGAGAAGATCAAGACCTCCAGGGCTCTACTGACCAGGATGCCATCGAAACTCAATAGAGAATGAGTGATCTTGAGGAAGAGTCCCGAAAAAACGGATACATCTAACAGAGATAATGAAGACCCACTACCTATGTCATGAGTTATATGTAGTCTTGAGTTACTAAAGTGCAGTAGCTGCGAAGTAGACATGCGAAACAGAACTACATATGCAACATGAAGACTCGCGGTGGACAAACATCACGTGATCCTTTATTTACAATACACCTCGATTCGGTACCACCAAAGCAAACCCTCCTATATCACAAACTAAACGGTTGAGAAGACATAGACCGGTAGGGAAACATACTAGAAAAAAAACCGTTGCTGCAACATGAGTATCTATACACAGTATATTTCCGAGGGCGACGTTCCCCCCAGTCCGGACAACGATATCCATGGTCAGATCACCCTACGACCTTTATCGGGGCAGTTTGATGTCGTCAACAGCTTGAGCACCAACTTGAGCTCGGAGCCGCGCGACTTGGTGTTTTGGAAAGACGTGTTTGCCCGCTCAGAATTCTACTCAGGCTATGACTCGATGTTATTTGGTGATGTAATCACCTTGGTCTATAAGAACAGTGCCTCCAAGTTTTCAGCGGTTTCCATCACCAAATTTGGCTTCAATCTTTACGAAAACCTTCTTTTGGACGAGAGTTCCCGATTTTGGCCCGCATGTCAGAACTTGACTAAGGAACATCGCAGTTCCTATGCCCGCAAAGTGTTGGCCATCTCAAACTTGAAGAACTTTAATAAGCTCTGGAATAATAGGGGTTCCCTTGACCTTCCGGCAAACTGGGACGAGACCAATGCAGGATCTTTGGCCAGCTCCATGAAGTTAGTGGATAGTGCATCCAGTGAAACCTTGGGAATGCGACTCCTCTCCATGGGCCTCCTCCAGGAGCTGAACATGGCTTCTTTATTGGTGGATGTGGTCTACGACAATGCTTCAAGCCTGCTGAAAATCAACGAAGATAACAACAAACTTGTGACCATTCTCGGGACCCAGATGGAGCAGCTTTTTGACCCTTTGCTTGAATACTCACCTCAGAGCTTGAACTACGACTATACACCGTCTACAGACAAATTGCCGGCTTTTTTGGCAGAAAACTTGAGTATCTCTCTGGTGATAAATGAACTCGTCACGGTTCAAACAAACTACACCATGGAGCTAGTTGGTATACTTCAAGATTTTATCGTCCCGCTTCGCATGAATGTCCTTTCTGATATGTCGAGCACCACACTGGGCGTCATGAAGGTCAATGTTGTGTTTCCCCCTACCATCGATGAGGTGACACGCATCAACTGCATTCTCAACAACGTATTGAAGGTGGCCGCCAAAAGAGGTGCGGGCGAGGTGCTTCGAGTAATAGCGTCGATCTTGCCGTTTTTCTACAAAGCGTTTGCAAGACACCAGGCCAACTTAACTGCATTCCACTCAAGATTCTCCAAATTTCTTACGCATAATGAGAAATACTCCTTTGGGAACCCCAAAATTAACAGGGGAAAATATTCTCCCAAGAGATTGGAGAGTATCATTTTGGACTCGATTTTCGAGCTTCCTAAACTCAAGCTCATTGTGCAACGGCTCTACAGTGTGGTAGAGGCTGAATATGCTAAAATTCAAGATTCAGAAGACTCCAAAGATGACGTAATGTCACTGATGAGAGAGAACTACAACACGATAATACAGACAGTCGATGCCTTTGGACGCACGCAGAATGTGGAGCACGCCAGCAAGCGCATTTTTACCCCATCGGGAAAACTCCTCACCGAGCTTGCAACAGGCTGGCCTGAAAACCTCCAGTCTGGCTGGATGACTCGAAAAGTCCTTTCGATCCACGAGTTGGAAAACCTCACACCGGGATGTGAGAATGCTCAGGAGGTCTTGATCATTTTCTCAGACCACCTAGTGTTCTTAGAAGCTCTGTATTCAGGGAAGGACTTGATGAAGGTGCCCATTCCAGACGTGCTTATGAACTCGCTTATCAACCAAAAGCCTCTTCCACTGTACTCGATTTTCCCTAAACTCCGGGTCAAATACTGTTGTGAGATAGATTCTGTTCTATGCAAGACCTTTACCTCTTCTGAGGGACAATGCCTCTCTTTCGTGTCGTACGGCGACCGCTCTTTTCGCAAAGCAGACTCCAAAGAAGCCGTGTTTGCTATAAACTACAAGGCCATCTTGCCTAGCAAATCTTTGTCCACGTGCAACAAGATCATGGACCACATCTGCAAGGCGCAGATCTTGCACAAGTCAACAGCTTTTCATCTCTTCAAGCGTACGGACCCAAACTTCACCCGCTTCTATTGTGCACACCAGTACCAGGCGTACGCTGAAGAGCATGCCAAATCGGGAATTGTTATTGTTCTCAATTTGAGTGAGAGTCAAGCACGCACCATTTTAAACGAGAGCCCGGGGGTGTCCGTTATTATCTCATTGTCTTTTTACAATGAGGACACCATCAGTGTCTTTGGATACAACAGAGAGAGCACCATTGAAATCAGTGAGACAGTCTCCATAGAGCTGATCAGTAACTCTCTCAAGAGCACTTTCGCACACTGCATGGACATCATCCTCCATTCCAGCGGCTTCACAAAATCGTTGATTAGCTCCAATGGCCGTATTCTCAGGCAGATAGCGGCCCTTTCCAGACAATCAGAGGATAAGTTGGTGCTGGTCAGCACAAGAAACACCTTGGATGATTTGGTTTACCCCGACAATAACACGCATGTCGCTGAGACCGAGCCGGAGAAAGACAAGACACAGAATGCCCGAAAGACTAGCAACGACAAGAAACGGAAGTCGCGGCTCTTTGGGTTTATGCAGAAGTTGAAACCAAAGAGTGAAAAGAAATCCAAGCGGTTGAGCCAGGCCAGCTCCAGAAACAGTCTACAGAATATATCCAACACAGGCATTCCAAGGGGGCGGAAACAGCACTTCAACAAGTTATACAAGCCAGATCCGGAATTGTACGAGGCTTCCACCATCCAATCGTCAACTCAAGAGGACTTGGATGAGGGCTCTGTCCGAAGAACCATTCCAAAGAGAGCAGAAACAGACAGGGTGGAAAAAGAAAGATCAGAACAGGGGAAGGAGATGGAATTGGGAAGAGAAAGAGGCTTGGAACATAGAGTCATATCTACTGCCACAAATTCTTCGTCCAAATACAGCACAGGCTCCTTAGATGTGAACTCAAAATTCGAGTTTCCAATGCCGGAAAGATTGGAAAATATACAGGAACACGGCATCATGACTGAAAAAGATTTTCCAGAACTTTTAGTTGATAAGGTCCGAGGAGATCTGGCCGAAGAGCGTTTGACTCAAAGAAGTCCTGATCAAACAGACATTTTTCAAAAAGGCTTATCTAATAAAGAATTATCTCAAAGAGGCTCAGTCGAAAAAGAATCAATTCAAACAGACTCAGCTCATCAAGCTTCTGAAAAAGATTCGGGTGAATACAATTTCTTCAGCAACCTTGAGACACTTCGGCCAATCAACTCGATCGAAAACGAGTATCCAAGTGCTGACCTTGATGAAGTCACATCTGTAATTACAGAAGAAGCCCAAAAAAATCCCCAAGATATTCATTTAAGCAGTGGGAATGTCATTCAAAGCATGAATACCAAGCTAGGCATGACTAAGGAGCAAGGCATAACTGAGGAGCGAGACATAATTAAGCAGCCGGAAACCAAAAAAGATGAGAGATCTCACGTCAAATTGAAGAATGAAGAGATGAAGATGTGGCACGGCAAAACGTTTGGCAGAGCGGCTTCTACACAGAGCTCGAAATTTCCACGTGAGCTGCAGCCACAGGTGGCCCCTGGAAAGGCTTCTGAGATCTACGCCAAGTACCGTATGTACAATGAGATCCCATCCAGCATCTTTAACGGAGACGAGAGTGCAAATTGGGTGGCATTGGCCAGAGATTCATACTCCAATCTTCAAGCAGAGCTTCAGGCTATTGAAAACGAGGCCGACTCGCCAGATTTTGCCAAGTCCTTGGAGAATAGCATGAAGTCGCTCTACCAGCGCTACGAGTCATCCAAAGAAACGTTGTCTGTTTACGATATGATGTCGTTCATAAAGAGCAGCTTCTCACATGACCTCTCCAATATTAAAACAGTGGAACCCAGCGAGTCATACCAGTCCTTATCGTCTAATTATGTGAAGGAGTTTGAGATGGGATTGGACAGAGAGTTCAGCTTGACCCATGAGGAACGTGAGAATTCCCAGAGCCCCAGATCTCAGTCTCCTCTAAACGGAGAAACGGAGAAACAGTCAAATGAGAACAAAAAATTGAATGTGCATTCTATTCAGGATCCAAACAAGGATTCAAATGAGAGCGAAAACAAAGGACTGGAGATCAAAAACCTCCACGGTTACGACTTTACCAATTCTTCCGAAGAGTACTTCTCGTCACAGGTTATCATCCCAGCATTGAAATTCAGCTCTACAGGAGACAGCGCGGTTATCACATCTTCTTCCAGTGAAAAGACTTTGATGAACGAGTGCTTCACTTCTCCGGGCAACATAAAGGAAGAATACTCTTTAGGGCTTGTAAAGGAAGATTTCTCTCCGATCAACATCAAAAAGGAGTTTTCTCCGGTCCATTTCAAGGAGGAATCTTCCCCAGCGCACAATAAGGAAGACTCCCATAATTACAATTGGGTGAGGATTTCAGATATTGACAACGAAATCCGGGACTTTGGATCCATGAACTACCTATCGGACCTTCTCAACGGAAAAGTGCAAATCTAGACTAATTAGTCTTGAGCCCTATATTACTCATTTTATATATTCTAATAGGCATCTAGTTCAAATTCAATCTCTGAATCAATGTATTTTGTACTGCTTCTGATTTGATATAAGCCATAATGTCTAAGCCTTCAAAATCCTGGTGACGGCTTCCACGATGGCTGCGCCCACCTCCTGGGTTGAGCTAGAGCCCTTCAAGTCTGCAGTTCTGATGCCTGCGTCAATTACCTCGCCTACAGCCTTCTCTAAGGCCTCGGCCTCCTTGAGACAGTCCAAAGATAATCTCAACATCATGGCAGCGGACAAAATCGTGGCCACTGGGTTGACCTTGTTAGCAGGCAAGTCTGGAGCTGAACCGTGACAAGGCTCGTACAACCCAAACGCAGAGTTTGTGTCTGGCAAAGAGGCCAAAGAGGCCGAGGGCAAGAGACCCAAAGATCCAGGGATCACCGAGGCCTCATCAGAGATGATGTCACCGAACATGTTGGAGGTGATGACAATACCGTTCAACTTGGTGGGGCTCTGCACAAGGATCATGGCAGCCGAGTCAATCAACTGATGTTGCACAGAGAGTTGGGGGAACTCTTCTGCCATGACCTTGTCCACGGTCTTTCTCCACAACCGGGAAGAGGCCAAAACATTGGCCTTATCCAAGGACCAGATAGGCAATGGGGGGTTATGTTGCAAGGCCATAAATGCAGCCATGCGTGTAATGCGTGTCACCTCTGCCACAGAGTACTTTTCCGTGTCCCAGGCCTCGTCGTTGTTGGCACTGCTTTCCTGCTCCAGTCTTTCGCCAAAGTAGATACCACCAACCAATTCACGCACCACGGTGAAGTTGGTGCCACGCACAATTTCGGCCTTCAATGGAGACAACTCCAAAAGCTTTTCAGAGACAAAGTTGCAGGGTCTCAAGTTGGCGTAGAGCCCCAACTCTTTTCTTATCTTCAAAAGACCCTGTTCGGGTCTGACAGCGCCAGTTCCCCACTTGGGGCCTCCCACAGCGCCTAACAACACCGCATGCGAGTTTTTTGCTGCTTCCAACGACTTGTCAGGCAAAGGTTCGCCCGTAGCATCAATAGCGGCACCTCCAATCAAGTGGGTCTCAAACTCAAACTTGATTTTCTGGTGGGGGGTATTTTCCTCAATGGCCTTGAGCACCTTAACGGCTTCCTGGACAATTTCGGCGCCCACATGGTCGCCAGGGAGAAGGGTAATTTTCTTAGTAGTAGACATTGGTGGTTGAAGTTGGAAGTTGGGGAAAATTTATGTGCGATTTAGCATCCGCTACCGGGCCGGTAGTCCGGGACTGCAGAGTGCACATGCCAACTTCACCATGATACATAACCAAAAAGACAAATAGTTAAACTACAAATAATAGCAATAATAATAATAATATAATAGATAAGATAGCAATACAGGATACTATCAGACTTTATACACGTTGTCTTATCATCGTTAGTGACCGCTCCATTCTATGGAATCCAAGTCGATACCATCTTGCACCATTTCCCATAAAGGCGACATTTTCCTCAAAAACTCCACCCTCTCGTTGATGGCCTTGATCACGTAGTCGATCTCAGCCTCGGTGGTGAAACGACCGATTCCAAATCTGATCGATGAGTGTGCCAAGGCATCGTCCGCACCCAACGCATGCAACACATACGAAGGCTCTAGCGAGGCCGACGTGCACGCAGATCCTGACGACAATGCAATGTCTTTCAAGGCCATCAATAAAGACTCACCTTCAATGTATGCAAACGAAATGTTCACACACCCGGGGTACTGTCTGGACTCGTCAGACAAGACACCATTGAACTGCGTCTCGGGTATGGACAACAAACCCTTCTTCAACTTAGTGGAGAGTCTCTTAATGTATGCACTATCGTAGCTTTGTTCCGTAAGCATGAGTCTTGCGGCTTCTCCGAATCCGGCCACCAAAGGTGGTGCCAATGTGCCGGACCTTAAACCTCTTTCTTGACCTCCACCTGTAATAATGGGATCCAATCTGACCCGAGGTCTTCTACGCACATAACATGCCCCCACACCCTTAGGCCCGTAGATCTTGTGTGAGCTGATGGACATCAAATCAATTTTCATTTCGTTGACATCGATGGGGATTTTGCCGTAGGCTTGTGCGGCATCGGTATGGAAGAAGATCTTGTTGGCTCTGCATATCTCGCCGATTTCCTTCAAAGGCTGGATAACACCAATCTCGTTGTTCACTGCCATAATAGACACAAGCGCAGTATCTTTTCTGATGGCAGCCTTCAAGTCGTCCAAATTGATCAAGCCTTCAGAGTTAACGGGCAAGTACGTCACCTCAAAGCCCTCGTCCTGCATGTGACGTGCCGAGTCCAACACACACTTGTGTTCTGTCTGTGTGGTGATGATGTGCTTCTTGGTTTTCTTGTAAAAACGTGGTACACCCTTAATTGCCATATTATTGGACTCCGTAGCGCCCGAAGTCAATATAATCTCTTTTGGATCAGCGTTGATCACTTTGGCGATGTGAGCACGTGCCGTCTCCACCTCTTTCTCGGTTTCCCAGCCGTAGGCGTGCGTGGAGGAGTGGGGGTTTCCATAAAGACCTGTGTAGAACTGTAACATCTTGTCTAAGACCCGTGGATCCGTCTGTGTGGTAGCCTGGACGTCCAAATAGATGGGTTTCGTTCCGAACTTGGAGTCATCTCTGGTGGCGGAATTCAAAGTGATGGCTGAGCCCTCAGGAGGTGCGGCAGTTGCCAAGAGCCGAATAGGCCGAATAGTTCCCTGAGAGAGCAAGGGCCTTGCTATTCTGGTGAACTTGGGGAACATGATGGGGACTAGCGGGGTGAGAAGCTCGGAGATAGACTTATGTAGGCCGCGTGTCGTGCGTACATCAGAAAACGATGAGGCTTACAAATATTGAGTCTGGACTTCCGTTCACAGTCCGTATAGTCACGTCAACTGATTAAGTTATCGAAATAGAGAGAAAGACATGGAATCAAAAGCGGAGACCAAATCCAAAGGAATAAATCTCATAACCTAGCTCAATGTACATTAATTCCGTTTATCATGATTCCTCTACCAGTATACTGTCTCTATGAAGTCCCTATTAAATCTCTTCGAAGTCCCTATGAAGTTGTATGACCATGTCCCTGAATCTATAGTCTGAGACATTATAACTGGCCTTTTCTCTGAAGATTGGTGCTCACCAATTCGTAGCACCCTAGGAAAATTGCACCTCCCGCACTAATCCAACACGTCCGGGGCCCGATTCCATTCAAGAACACTAGAGGCCCCTCTTCGGCCACCATTTGCCGCACCAACTGTGCCACTGATACCCTTTCGGAATTGAGCATGATTCGCGTCTTGATCACATCAAGAGGTGTGGTCACAGCAGCTGCAAAACCACCTGCTACCAGGCCGCAAATGGCACCTTTCAACAACGAGAGCTCCGTCTGGTCGTATGCAGACCACACCTTCTTGAGCTTTTCGTAGAGCGGGAATTGGATCATAGTGAAAGGAATTTCCCGGAGAATCGTGGTGTTCCAGCCCCTGTAGAGCCCCCGGACTATGCCTTCGCCGGACTTGTTCTGGAGCAAATACTGCAAGTTGGCCCAGGATGTAGCCTTGCTGGAAACGCCCTTGATACCTGCCTGAGTCCTCTGTTTCACGACTTCTGCTGGCACCCGTACCAAACATGCTGCAATCTCACCTCCGATTGCGCTGACCATGTGGCTGGCCGTGGTAGGGAGCTTATCCTTGGTGTAGTCCTTCAAGCCGTCATATGTGATGAAAAAAAGCGAAGCGGACGGTGCCAGAGCTACCAACGCCGACCCGAGGCCTTTGTAAACACCGCTCCAGCCGCCATTCTTGAAAAAACCGCCCTTGGCCTGTAGCCTGGTTTTTAAGGTATCTATGGGGAAGAATGCTAGGTCCGTGGACGTTCCTGCACAAGCTCCAGACTGACGTTAGTATGAGTTTGGCAGATGGGAGAGCTTCAACATACAATGAGCGACACCAAAAACGGGTTCTCCATGTGCGTGAAAGTTTTTCTTGGGTGTGACGAATTGGTCAGATTTCCATCAACTAAATGCGTACTCGGCACTTGAGCGCTGTGCGAACGCGCGTGTTCCGATCCTCGCAGTGGCGAATCCCACTAGATCAATTTTAGATCTATGAGCTTTAGCTATGATGAATATAATGGAAACCTAAAAAATTAATCGAAGATTTAGATTCAGCATAAAGTCCTTATGATGGAAATTTTTTAGACCAGGAGAAAGTGTTTAAATCAATATCAGCTATTCCAGCATCAATAAAATCTGAACCAATGGAAATTTTAAGACTTGATCGAATCTTTCAAATCAAAGTAAAGTCTTCAGAATCGGGAGACTCCTAAAAATCGATAGGCAGTCTTCCAGAAACAATTGATCTTTCAAAATCAACAGAATCCTTTAAGTCAATGAAGAATTATCAGAAACCAATAAATACTGTCTATGATAAACGGAAACTTTTGAGGTCAACAGAAAAACTTTAGAATTAACAGAATGTTTTCAGTAAATGAACTCTTGAAATCGTAAAACATGAGTTTACCTTGGACAAACCACAAACTTCTTGCCCTCTCTCTTCTTCCTTGCGTACTTCAAAATCACAGCGTCCGGCTTCTTATTCGCAGGCAACAAGTCATTCACCAACGGCAAAAACTCGTCATAATCCCAGACGTTGACAATTTTGAAAAGCTCTTTAACCCGCGTATGCAAATCACTTGAAAGTAATGACGCGTTGATATACTTGACTTTCCCCACCATGGGTCGGTAAAAGCGGCCGCGCAAGGCCTTGAGGTCCAAAGAAGCATTGAATAACGGCGGAAGACTGGATTTCCACTCGATCAAAAAGTCTTTATCTAAAACATCTCCAGAGAGATTCCGCAAGGTTTCAGAACCAAACCACGTGGCCACGGATTCCGATTCGATCTGGAATTGGGAACCTGACTGTGTGCCGAACCGGTGGGCCACTGTAGTTACAATTGGAAGCGTATATCTTTTGTTATGGGCCTCCACCTTCAGGTGAATTTCATCTAGAAGAAATTCTGTGGCATTTTCTTGGGCCAAAATGGAAATTAGCACGTAGAGAACGTCGGTGACGAAGCCAGGGCTCAAAATCACAGCTTTTCCTTGCACCTCGCTGCCATTAATGGCATACCAAGCCTTATGGAACGCTCCGTCCGCTATTGGAGAGTCCCTCAAGACATCCTGGACGGCCTTGGATTGGGGCAGAGGGACATCGGAACCATTGTACACCGGAAGACCAGACGTGTCCACGTGACCGTGGGTCTTGGAGAGCTCATACTGATAAGAAGACAGGCCCACAGCCACAAGCAGCTGCAGTTGTTCTCCAGATGGTGTAGAGATGGGTTCGAGGCTAGACTCCAAGCCGTTGATTGCCAAGTCGTTGAGGAGAAGCTGTGTGTTGGAGTGCTTCATCTGCCTCACGTTATAGGTGGACGCGTCGGTGCACAAGACTAAGCAGTTTTCGGCGGACGAAGACTTGAACTGAAGAGGCCTGTCTGCCTCTTTCATGTATTCCAAAAGCTCCTTGGGGAGCTGCATGAGTTTATACGTGTGTGTCTCCGGCTGGGAGACCATATTATACACATTGAAGGACATGGAGGTTGATGATCAGGCGCGCTGCGATACCGCTAGATATACATTTACACCAAATACTAATTAGACTAAAATGCACTTCACCTGATTTGACTAATTAATCATTTACACCAAAATACACTACTAGCTGACATTAAAATTACAAACAATGGGGAATTCAGTAATATAACACTACACAACTGTGATCCGAACACAGTACACTAATACACCGATATATTCCGTAATCCTATAGACTCTAATTCTGGGTTGCAATGAACTTGTCAATGTCAACCTCGTTCAACTTGACGTGACCCGCCATAGAGACGGGTTTCTTGTTCTCTTCAGCATCAACGATTCTCTTGAGCTTGGTGGCAGCGTCGAAACCCTGGTTGGTAGCGCTCAATGGAAAGGGAGCCAACCACAAGTTGACTGCCTTAAAGTTATCACCCAAGGTAACGATTTCGTGTATAATGTCCTCAATACAAATGAGACCCAAGTCATCTCCAAAACGGTCCTCCACTGCCTGGTTATTGTCCAATTTGACCGTACGAAGAGGCTCCTCCGCATGCTCATCTGCTTCGGCCTGATCTTTTGCTTCACCCTGTTCTTCACTCTCTTCTCTAGGTGCATAGATACATGCTCTTTTCTGAAACAAGTGACGCACCGATGCCAAAGAGGGAGTTCCCACCACGATGTAAGGAGCCACAAGCCTCAAGGCTGGCTCCACGGTGCTAGTTAACTTGACAAAAACTCCCATGTTGACCTCAGTGAGTCTCAAGGCCTCAAGTACGTTCTCCGCTAAACGAGGCATGTTCAAGGCTTTATTCTGGGTCTCCACTCTCATGACAAACACGAGTCTGGGCTCAAATTCCTTCTTGGAAGAAATCTCCTTCTGTTGCTCGTGCTTCAAGATATTATTCAAACGCTTTTGCTCATTCTGGGCTGCTAAGCTCTTCATAGCCAAGTGTTCAGCCCGTACGAACTTGTCGCGAGGCGTCTTGGCCTTCTTCTTTTGCTTCTCCTTCTGGATACGGATGGCCTCCTGCTTCTGGATCCGCTTTCTGTCGGCATTCTTACGCTTGCGTAAAAGCACCTCTGTATCAGCAGGTAAAACGGCCATGGTGCTGGTTTGGTGAATAGTGATGAGTATGGGGATTTTTTTGATTTTCGCGATGGCGCGCGATGCCTGGGACCAGTGTAGCTAGAGCCAAGAAGCCATAGTTATAGTAGAGCTAACCTGAAGCTGTGTAAAGTCTTGTAAAAAAAGTTTTCACAACTATACTAAAAAATTTCAAAATATACCGTCTGGGTTTTGGAAGCTGATTTTGGGGGATAGTATTAAAATTATGAGTATAAGAGACCAGAAAATTTAATAGTAAGACTAGACCCCTCATAGCAGAACTTTTATTATAGCATTATTGAAACCTATAACCTATCGAAAAGACATTGCAATAACCTACGTCGTTAACTATGGTAACTTGAGTGACTGGTATGAATTTGACTTCTGCTATTTTTATATGCAGGTAAATTACTATATGTAACTCGTGAACTGAGGTACTAGAGCACAAAAATTTAGCTAGGAAGCAAGTATCAACGGCCTGGTTAAGAAGTTTATTAGAAATTATAGAAATAAGTTCTCCAAGAAGCTGATTTTAGAACTGTTACTTGGAAACTATTTTAAAACCATGGGACCCAGTATGGGTCACACACGACCTATACAAAGGAATGAAGCCCAGTTTACTTCGTCACACTATTTGTCGTAAGACATGTTATAATGGATATAAAGCCAGTTTTGGGTGATATTTTTAAAAGCGGTTGACTGATGGCTTCTGTATGCATACTCTCTGATGTCAGAAGCCTTTTTATTTTTTGATTAGTACAATTTCTCTCCGAAGAATCTACCATGAAGCTTAAGAAGCTCATAGTAAGAGGTCTTCATTGAGAAACAAAAATTAAGCAGCCATTTATTGAAAAGCTTTTTATTAGAAGCTATGTGTTAATTCTTAAGATGTCTTGTACTAGCAGTGTTTATAAATTGATGATATCTTTTATAAAAGACTAGAGTGCTACTTGAGACGGACTTAGAGTAAAAGTATGTGGTTTGTCCGCTCAAATGTAACTGGGTACTCCCTAAATGGGCCAAATCAATCTTATTTCAGATTGAACAGTGTACGCGCTTATTTGCCAATGGACAGTGCGCAACTTGTGGTAGGCCTGGCCTGAAAGCTATCACAGAGATATTAAAATGTATACATTCATTTTCCCGAATTTAAGTCAGGTGGGGGTTATGAAAATATAATAACTTTCATAAATTTTCTAATGTCATCGTCTCCCAACTTTTGACGTCGTAATACATTTGTTCTTGGCTGAAAAATATGCATTGAAAATTGACCTTCGACCCTTTCAAAACCAAAAGGGGATGAAAATCTATATAACTATCCTGCTTAAAATCTAATTTTAGAAGCAATAAGTATTATAAGGTACAACTCTGTAGGTTATTTGATGATAAGAAGTTATGGCCATAAAAAAACTACCAAAGAAGCTATCATATTGATGAACTAAATATTGAGGTAATACGAAAAAAGCTATTAAGAGCATTTAGTAAGTTATTAAAAACTATCAAAAGCTGAGTTACGTCTAGAATTAGCTGTGTGCTTAATTTCCTGGATAAGAGGTCCCTGCTACATACCACAAAAAAAGCTGTCTATAATGAGCAATTTTCCAGTAAATTAAAAAATGAAGAGTATTGGGCTTCATACCTGAAAACATTGTGGTGATGCTACGTCTGATGAAGCTCCAAACATTCTTATAAGTAGTGTGTTGCCCATAAAGGATGTATTGATAATACGAATCCTATTATAAATTGCTACAAATTGCAAAATATCAGAAGACTAAAAATAATAAAAGCTAATAAGAATTCATGCGCTTATTAATAACATTATTGTGTGTTTATTCGGGGATAGTTTCCTGAGAAAGGAAAACAAGGAATTTAGCACACTACCAAATGCGGTAGCCCATGACTACCAGTTCTGCCGTGTACTCGAGCGTCCTAAGCTTATTTTCGTGCGCGGTCTTCGGCAGATCTAAATAATGAACCTACAACATCTAGCAACTTATTATAAAAATCTATTAAACCATTAGTTTTTAGAATCCATTGCCTCTTAGAAACTTAATAACGCATTTAGGAGATGGTTTTTTGTTATGGTGTGCGGACTCCTCTTCATATTTAGCTTGTAGATATATCTGCGCTCGCACTGTGTACCTCAAAATAGGCTTAGTGCTATACTCCAGACCCAACGACGTCATCATGCAATTATTTTTGCCGAATATCATGCAATTAACGCTAATCATGCAATATGCTATACTATGTATTCATAAGGCCTAACTAAGAACCAAACGCTAATCACGACATATCACGCTAATCATGCAATTGATATACCCTAATGGTGCAATTAATTTGCCCTAATCATGCGATATGCGTCCGCACTACTCTTAACTTTTCGCTGGAATTGATGGGATGCAGACTTGTTTGGTGTACGGGTGTTTATCCCGCACCTTTCCGTGAGCCTCTTGACCGCACATTCCGTTAAAAATATTTGCTGGTTGGTTGACTACTTCGGGGCTGTAAATTAAAATGTCCCATCCGGGAATTTGGAAAGCGCTGACCCATTTGCATGCCGTTGTGTGTCCATCAATTAGGATGAATGCCGTGATCCACTCTGCAGGAAGAATGCATTGCGGGCCTGCAGGCAGCACATTCAGTTTTCATACACCATCCTTTCGGCCTTGAACTGCCCCAAGGGGGACCAGCATGCCGTTGAAATTGCGCCAATCCCGCCCTAAAGTGATCGCCCCTGGTAAATGTTAGCAATAAAGTGGGCCAATTTCAGGGTCTAGCGGTGCTCAATATGCGGTCCTGCATGCAGTGTCAGAAGATCAACAGCCAAACAAAGAATGCAAACCACCAACGCATTGTAAGCAGAGAGCCCACCGAAAACGGCCCAGGCCTTCTTATTTCGTACATCCCAAAAGTGTTTTTTATCACAAAATTTTCCCCGCATCCAGCCTGAAATACCGTCTCTTTCCCCACGCAACCCTAATCCGCAGACGTTTCACAACTGCGGAAACCCTAGATCAGCAGCGACCGCATGCACACCACACATTAAAGGCGTCATTCAGAAGCTAGCTTTTTTTTCAAGCATCTACTCCACCCTCCTTTCCCTGCGCAAAACTCACGGGCTCTTTCGCTCTCTTATGTTCGCAAATGCGAGATTCCAAGCCCAAGCTGAACTACTCGGACATCCCACTCCAGCCATCGCCCGACTTGTACAACGACGTCACTGACAAGACCTTTACTGGGCAAGATGGTGCCTTTCAAGACTCGCCTCATGATAACAAGGGCCAAGAGAGGCCTTTTCTGACCTCCGACAGTGATATCAAGCGCTTTGATACCTGCCAAAGACCTTACTCCAAAGCATATGACGTCAATCCAACCCCAGACAAAGGGTTCTTCAAGACTGACCCAGTGTTCCAGCATCTTGATGAAGCCTATGAAAAAGGCTTTGTCAAGTCCGAATTTAGCCCTCCCTTATTGCATTCCAACGACCTGCAGCTCCTAGCCCAAACTCAGCCTGCCTATGAATACCTGCTGTCGTTTGACCGGCATGAGCAATTGATCCAACCGTTCCCCTTGCATCTGCCGTACCCCGGTAAGGCCTCTGAGTACCCGCTTTCTCAGCTAGGCCCCATAGCATCGAACTACGCCTCGCAAATCGGCATCCCACTTGCCAATTCCGGCCATGTTCCCCAAAATGTGTCTAATCACCACATAAACCCTTCCCAAATGGACCCAATGCCCGTCTCTGATTACCTGATGTACCCCATGATGCAGCCTGACTTGAGTGCTATGCAGGGGATGATTTCCGGTCAGGAAGTCTTTTCGGGTCATGTTCAGAGTAAGGCTTCCGTAGTGGTTCCAGATCTGACCTCCCGCCCGCCTCCTGCATCCACGCCTGTCTCGGTGCCAGTGTCTACCACCCCCAACTCCAGAAAAAGGCCCCACTCTGAAACCGGTCTTGACTCGGATTTCTCTCTAGTCGCTGCTGCTGACCAAATTTCTGCCGCCCCCCTTGAGGACGTGGTGGAAAAAGTCAAGATGATCGACTCCGGCGAGCCTACAATTCAGAATGATGCTATTTGGGCTACTCTCGTGTCTTTAAAACTGAGCAAATCTGATAAGCACCACCAAGCATTGGCTCTTTCGTGGATCCAGAAGTCTTGCAAGGCATCCCGCGCAGCGGTGGTGCCAAGAAACCGGTTTTATGCCCGCTACGTCCAAATGTGTGCATGCTACAATATCAACCCTGTTTTTTCGGGGCTTTTTTTCCGACTCATTCGCTTGCTCTTCCCCAATTTGAAGACCCGCCGTCTTGGTCTGAGGGGACGCTCCAAATATCACTTTTGCGGCGTCAAGTTGCTAGGTGAACTCTCTGTTCCGGGATCTCCCGTGTCTACCTATTCGTCAGTGGGTGTAGACTCTCCGCAGTCTATCAACTACAATACGAACACCCGCGTGGAGAGTCCATTGGTGAATCGGATGCTTCAAACGCCGGTCAGCCTGACCCAGATGTCCGATCGTTTCCATGTGAATGACCTTGCGTTCCTTCCTCATATTCACATGATGGTAGAACAATCCATAGGACATGAGTCCATGAGTCGACCATTGAACTTGCCATTGATGAGCTCGTATCTCCCCAAAGACTTTGAAGTGGATAATGACTTGGCAGACACTTTGCACTCGTTATACAAGATCTACTGCACCACGATGTTCGAACTGGTGCGCTACATGCAGGTGGACCGGCTTTTTGCAGCCTTCTTACCATCTCCAGCCCTCTTGGCAACCCCGGTATTCAAGATCCTAGTGGACCCCAACGTCCTTGAGTGGGTCCACACGTGTGACACCGCCATGTATGGCGCCATGTTGAAAATGCTCGCGCGCTTGCACTTGCTGAATGTGCCAGCTGAAATCACCACCCCACTTCAGGAGCTAGCTGCAGGGTTTATGGAGAAGTTGTCAGTGTGTCTCAATAGTAAGTTTCCCAAGGCATTTGTGGAGATGAAACTCAAACTTGCACGGCGTTTCGTGCAACTCTTGAAGCGGCTCTTGCAGTGTATCAAAACAGGTGGCCGGGTGTCGAGAATCTTATCGAATGTCCAGGAAAAAGACGCCATGATAGGCGATTGGAACCGCATAGACTTCCCGGACATTATGCTGAGTTTGATCCCGTGCGCTGACGTCAATTTGGACACCTTATTGGAGTTGTTGGCGGAAAAAGTGCCTCGGTTTTTGGAAGAGTCGCCCTGCACTTTAGCCACATGCTCTAAGTTTGTCATTGACATTCCGGCGTTATTCCCCAAAGTCAGTCCATGGCTTTTTTCGCTTCTTCTGTCTAATTTGCTCACGGCCTGCCTTCGGGAAATGAGCTCGTGTGGCGCAAAAACCTTCGAGTCGTGGTGGATCTTACGGTGCTGGGTGGACGAGTATATATTGTGGAGTTTCGAGCTTGGTGGTTTTTTTAGGGAGGAGTACCACCGTTGGACCTACTCTACGTCTTCAAAGGATATGAATCTGGAGCTCTTGTTGATGCACGATATTAGTGCTAACACCGATGTCCACTCCAATAGCTTGGTGGACTTGTTGGATGATTTGAGCGGCGACAAGGATTGGCTCTAAAAAAATAGCATAATACATCATAACTATAAATACAAAACTATTACATAACAATCAAATACATAAGTAAGCTAGAGAACTAAACAAGATCAAATAACTGTGAGGAGGCTATCGAAACTTAGTTGGAGTTCGGACTGGGAATACATGTCATGTTACGTTGACTCAACTCGTCTGGTCAATTTATAGAAAGTATCAAGACTTTCGAGGGCAATATTTTAAATGCCAACAGTCTTTCAACTGGGTCTAGAGAAGCACTGGGACCTCTTGGTCTCTTAATATTGGTATATACCGGAAATTACTCATATTTTACATTACGGACCTTCGTAAAAGATAAAACGTTTTTTTGGAATAGTTTATTCAACTGAAAAAGAAAGAGGTGTTGGATTTTTCAGCTAAACTAAAATTGTAGCTTAAGGAAAATAGAGTCTATTTTTAATTTTTAATTTAAAAGTTTTTCAGCTGTAAATTGGGGCTCACTTTTTTGTTATCTCTCGGCATATACTTGCCAAAGCATGATTTAAATATTATGATGCAGTCTTAACAAATATTTTTTGAAATTTTTTTTCACGTCCTTTTCAGCAACCCCTTTTTAAATATTGGATTTATCTACTGTGAATCCTTTTCCCTTCTTATTATTATAGGCTGTCTAATTATATGGCATTTGTTGGTATTTCATCTTTCCAACTTACGTTTTCTTGCAAAGATTTTTTGAAAATCAGTTTTTATGCTAGTTTCAGTAATTATTCTTCAATGCCTTCTCTTGGTTTTTTAAGACATATTTACAGTAGGGTATATCATCTAAAATACCGCAACTTCGATATATATGTGTTGTAGCTCCTTTATGTTGTATTATAGTTGTTGATACGTCTAGTTTGAAAGCTATCTACTCGACTAGAGGAGAGGAACTATGGCTACTAAAATCGCCAAGTGAGCCCATTAGCAAGAATTCGTGCAAAGGATCATATATTTGGTTTAATAAATTTTATAATGGGTACAATTAGTGTAAAGATACTTGGACCTTTACTGAATGTTTTTGATAATACTCGCCATTGGTCTCTTCTTGCACAATTAGATGGACATAAATTTGAATCAATTACCAAGTTATGAATTCATGATAAAAGAGCCAGGTTGTATACTTAGCTTCAATGAAGTGGTGTGTAACAAATGGTACATAGTATAAAGTAATACACAATTACATACCTAAATAACCCTGAATTTATTAATGGGCTTAGAAAAGAAGTTGTTGAAATGTGATTTAGCATCAATTTAGAGTATTAGGTATAGAACGGTCTTGGAATTCAGGAATTGGGGCTGCGGTCGGAATCACCAGCTCCAAGATCTTATGAACATTTTTCACACGGAAAAATACGACAATAATCTCCAGGATTTCAGGATTTCAAGAAAAATGACCTGACAAACTTCTGGCCAAAATCGAGTTCTTTGCGTTGAGTTTGTGCTTATGCATCACGGTGTACGGATGTTTCTTACACACATATGTGGTCCCATCAAGGTTCACTGTTAACCAACGTATTGCACCTTGGATATGTGATTTTCGAGGCTATCATCAATGTTCTGAGCATTAGTTTGTTCAAATAGGCTATTGCAATCGAGTGGCACCATCATGGGTAGTGCACCACTCATAAGACCCTTGGTGGTTTTCTCTATCCACAAAAGCTGTATAGCCACTTCATGGCTCCAGTTTGGACAAGTTGTTTACCATTTGGATTCACATATAACTGGGCAAATTCGAGATTCTCCAGCACACAGAAGTGTTGTCATTGATCGTGCTTTCAGCCTTTTAAGCTTCTAGCATGCTAATTGTTGTTCCAAGCACATTTGCCATGAGTGTCATTTTGAGTGCTAGTAAGCTGAATGTCAATTAGAGTAAGTTAGCCATACATTTCTAACTTCTCAGCCACTAAGTTAGTGCATTCACAAAAAGGAATAGTGAACAGGAGTTTAAATAAAAATGCCCTCTTTGCCTAGACATCGTTCAACGCCACACAAACAGCACCCTTATGGTGGCCATTATAATGGCGAACAGTCTCACTATTGGACAAGTCCCACAACCTCACATAGTGGTCGGAGCATGCCGTCACCAAGTATGCACTATCAGCACTAAAAGCGCAGTCCCACACCCAGCGCTGGTGGCCTTGGAGCGTAGTTTCGAGAGCAAAGTTATCCTCAGTCAGCCAGATTCTGGCCGTATGATCTGCCGAGCACGTAGCCAAGTGTTTCATATCCGTCAGTAAAACCACTCGCGTAATATATTTCAGGTGGGATCGGAACTTGGTTGCCGGCGTAAGCGACGTGATATCTTTCTGGTTCTGCATCTTCCACACGTAGCAATTACCCTTATTGTTACCTGCCACAAGCATACTGCCGTCACTTGCCACCGATAATGAGTTTATAGGCACGTCGTCTTCGGGGATCAAATGATGGGTGCACTGATTCTCGCCCAAATCCCAAATCCGGATATTACCATCATGATCACAACTGATTAATTCACCCTGGTTTGGGTGGATCACCACTTCATTCACGGGACAGTAGTGCTTGTAGTTTCTCTGCACCGAGGGAGAGCGTACGTCCCACACCTTCACTGTGCCATCTTCCAGAGACGACACCATCCACCGGTTCTCTACCTGGAACGCTATCAGCGTAACGTTTCCGTTGTGGCCTTCAAATGTCATTACCGGACTCAGGTTACTGTTGGAGCTGCTGGTGCTTCCTGCAGTGCCGTTAGCTGCGGATGTGGCGGATGCTGAGTTTCCCGAGTTTCCCGTTTGACGTATATCGTATAACCGGACGTAGAGGTTGCCCGCAGCGGCCAAGAATCGCTTGTCGGAGGTAATTTCTAGGCGATTGACCTGTGAATCCGTATGTTGGATGGTACGCGAGCACACCCCAGTAAGCGCATCCCAAAAACGAATGGTATGGTCGAATCCAGCAGACGCAAGAATTACCGACATTGATGTATTAACGTATTAGGGTATGGTGTATGGTGTATTGTAATATATAGCTTAGTGTATGGTATAGTGCTTTATAGCGTAGAATGTACGCATGGTGCGCACCTGCATACAGTCATGTCTACGTTTAGTGTAGATATTATGACACTGTTTCGTAGGTGTTCTATTTACCGATGCTGTATCAGTTTGAGTCCTGATCTATTATATAGGGCTGGGTGGTAGGTAGGTTGGTGGTGTAGATTTCACTAGTGACTTCACTGGTGAATTTCGAATGATGAATTTTGGATGGTGCAATTGGAATGGGCTGAGTCCATGCTTAGAAAGCGTTCTTGATGGACTCCTTCTGCTCCGCCGTCAAATGAACCGGGAAGTCTACCTTATATGTGACCACAAGATCTCCAAAGCGACCAGGCTCCTTGGAAATAGGCATTCCCAAGTTAGGGTATCTATTCGTGGACGTAGGCTGCACAGGGGTGGACCTAGAGATGTTGATCTTGCGCCCACTCAATGTCTGCACCTCTTTGTCAAATCCAAGTAATGCCTCCTTGAAAGTCACTGGCACCGTTGCAATGAGATCGTTACCGTCTCTCTTGAATACGGCATGTGGCTTCTCTTCAATCATGAACTGCACCGTTTGACGAGCCTCGCACTCTTGCTGGTAGTCACCTTCGTTGGCAAAGTTGATCTTGGTGCCGGCCTTCCATCCAGGCTTGATCTTGACTTCCAACACCTTGCTCTCCTTGGTTCCGTTGGGGCTCTTACGGTTCAACTTCATCTTCTTGGTGGCTCCATTGTAGAGATCCTCCAACGTAACGGGCAACAGCATGGTCACGGTGTCTGGCTCCGGCCTGCTGTATCTAGAGCCTCCGCCAGCGCCTGCGCCGAAACCGCCGGGCATTCCACCTCCGCCGAATCGAGACCCTCCGGCCCCGCCGAAACCTCCACCAGCTCCACCAAAACCTCCACCGAATCCGCCAAATCCAGAGCCGCCGTCCATACCAAATCCACCCATCTGTGAGAAAATGTTAAAGGCATCCGCCTGCGAGAATGGGTCACCGCCACTTGTACTGAAATTGAACCGGGGACCTCCTGCACCTCCACCACCGGCTCCGCTGAATGGATTGTCACCTCCTGCGGGTGCGTTTCCTCTTGCAGCCTCTAACCCATAGTCGTCGTACACCTGTCTTTTGTCTGGTTTGGACAAGATATCAAAGGCCTCCGAGATCTCCTTGAATTTCTCTGTGTCTCCAGTGGGTTTGTCGGGATGATACTTGAGAGCGGCCTTTCTGTATGCTTTCTTCAATTCGCTTTCGTCTGCAGAGGGGGATACCCCCAATAAGTCGTAGAGTTTAGTCTCTTTTACCATGGTGGCTCTTTTCAGATGTGGTATTTTTCGGAGTCCGCAGGTTATAAGAATGCTGGGTTGCTGAGGTGCGCACTTCCAGTATCTTCTGGAACGTTCCGTCCTGCAGTCTGCACACCTCCTACTGTTTTGATCCACCAAAAACACATCCTAGAGTCTACTTTTGTTTGTTCTACTCGCTCAAGTTGATTAATTCGGTAATGAATGCTCTTAGAGGCTTTTCTCGCACCTCGAAACTCCCAATAGGCTGCATTTAGAAAGAGGTTTTAGAGGTTTTAGAGGTTTAGAAAGATTTGGAAAGATTAGGAATTATTCAGGATTCTTTGATTAGGCAAGTGTTTGATTCGGAAAGATTCCAAACGATTTCGAGCCAATTGACCCGAAACGATGGCTGGATTCCGGATTTCTACATAAGGTTATAATGGTGTGCATATAATACATCACGTGACAAGAACACACTCTAAAGACCCATATCATTCTACGTCGCTGGTGCCGGTAAGTTGATTAATTGCTAATGTGATGACATAAGTGGCCTAGTCCGGAAAACTTAATCAGCTTTTCTGGCCTGCTTCTTCAATGCACGCACACGGATGCTCTTGTGCATGTTGAAGTTAAGCTTATTCACTATTCTAGAGTAGACCCCCACAGAGTTCTCGATGAAATAGTGCATTAATGCATGCGACCAGTAAGGAGTGCAGGTAGCGAACCGGTCCTGGGCACCACCTCTTCTACCAACACTGTTCAAAGTGGCCCGCACAAACTGCTTGGGGTTTGGAATAGTTGCACTGGTTCTTCTAATCTTCGACATGGCCGAGGTTACAAGGTATGAGACAATCAACTCCACATCCACACCCTGAGGCTTCAATTCACCTGCCAAAGATGCAGACCATTGCTGTAAAAAGGCCTTCGAGCCCGAGTACGTAGCCAAATATGGCGTAGGAATCAAGCCTCCAAAAGAGCCCATGGACAAAACCAAGCCCTTGACTTTCTTCTTCTCCGCAGCAACAGTTTTCACAATCACTGGCACCACAGCCTGTGTAATCTTCAAGGTCACGAGATTGTTGATGGTAACAATATCGGTCAACTCCTTGTTTTCAGTATCCAAAAACGGCACAGGAATGCTATGTGATTGACCCACATTGTTGACAAGAACCGTCACAGGCAAGTGTTCGATCTCGGACTTAATGAGCAGGTAGTTTTTTTCGTCGTCCACAGATGCGTCGAAAGCAATGACCTTCGTCTCCACATGATGCTTGGCCTCGATTTCAGCAGAAAGGGCCTCTAATTTGGATAATGTACGCGAGACCAAGACAACGTTGAAGCCTTTTCCGGCCAACTGGCTCGCGTACTCCTTACCGATTCCGTCGGAGGCACCCGTAACAAAGGCCCATTTACCTTTTTTGGCGCCGTACTTGGCGTAGTTTGTTGGTGGCGCAATAAACAAGTCGTAAAGGAGGGCTGCAAGCGATAATGAGCCAATTGTCAACTTGTATACCCCAGTGACAAGTGCTGCATACAACAAAGCCTGTGCGGCTTTGGACTGCTTGATTGTATCAATGACGTGAGACATGGTGCGTTGGAAAGTTGAGGTGGGTGGAGAACCAGTGTTGAAGAGCGCGCGTGTATGCAGTATCAGAAACGTTCCAGCCAGTATAGACTCGGCCAGTACTTTACAAGTACAAGTAAGTCACAGTTTAGTAGAAGTTAAGCAAAGAATGTAGCAAAGGGATCAGCAAGGGGTCAGTAAGTAAAATCTATCACAAGTAGCTTCCATCACAAGTAGCTGAACTCGTTCAATTTTTCAGTGCAGATTTCGGCGTTAAGGGCGTCCCGGGCACCGTAGATCTCTAATAAGGCTATGTTGTTTCCAAGCCGCATCTTTTCCTCCTGTAGTCGTGTGATGTCTTCATTCACCCTGCACACTTCTTTGTGGGTGGCCTCCACTCTGCCTGCAGTTCTGCCTTCTCCTAACTTCAAGATGCCCACCCATGGATTGGTGTACACGGAATTCTTAGCCTTTTCGGGGCCTGCGGGTGGGCTGACTTTTCTTGCCGATTCTGGACGATCTCGAGACTTATGATCAGTTTCAGCTTTTTCCCCGTTTCTATCTCTTTCCTTATGCTCATTTGGAATCTCGGACTGCCGAGCCGAATCGTCCTCTTCTCGTCGACTACTGTATGTGGGCTCATGCTTATCGTGTTCCAGCCGACTAGGCTCTCTTTCGTCATCCTTTCTGTCCTCATACCCTTTTCTATCCTCGTACCTCTTTCCCTCTTCAAACCCCCGATACCTCGAATCGTAAGGGTCACCCCTTGGAGCCAGTTCATAACTGTCTCTATCCCTTTTCCCGTGGCTTCGGTCACGGCTGAACCCGCCACGACCACGGTACAGGGAGCTGTAGTGGTCACCCAGCTTGCCCCCTCTGTGGCCACGGCCGCGGTACCCGCCGCGGTGCGACGTTTCCTTTCGGTCGTAGTACGAGCCTCGGCTACCTCTGTACAGGTACTCGTTATGGCTCATAGTTAGTGTAGTTTCTGTTGATGATGCGCGAAAGCGCGGGACATTGAGTAGCTGCCTCTGGCCACAGTCCACCAGTACACCTATTCTGTAATACAAATAATATACCTCTGCCTAATTTGGACAGATTCTTGTAGTCAAAAATATGTTTGTGTCACTACTAAACTTTTTTTAAAGAATTTTACAATTTACTTAAAGTTATATTTACAGGTACTACTAAAGTTACTACTAAAGTTACTACTACAGATACTATTAAAGCTACTACTAAAGTTACTACTAAAGTTACTACTAAAGTTACTACTAAAGTTACTACTAAAGTTACTACTAAAGTTACTACTTCAAATCACTAACAAAAATGCTGAATTTATCACTATTCAAAAAAAAAAATTACTATTTGAATCCAACAAGTAAAAAATTACCCATTTGGTCAATTTATCCCCACAAATCTTCAGCTCCTGGCTATAATTTTGATACCTACATACAGGTTGATTGGCGGCATCAACTTTCTATGAACTTCACTTCCGCCGAACTTATAAAAGCACTAATATCGAAAATTCACCAATCGAGGTTTAAAAATCTCATAGATAACCTTCAAACTTGGCTGAAACATAAAGTGTGGCCTGCGTGTATTCTATGCTAAAATTCTATGTTTCAGACTGGAGTTTCGGGTTTCAAAGAGGTTTCATAATTTTTACATGCAAATGACACAAATGAAGAGTATTCTTTAAGTTTAAAACTATTTTTTTTTATTCGAAACGGCATACTCTATATCATAAATACACCTAAAGCAAGATGACCCGGTTCACATGCTAGCCTCAATCTTCCTAGATAAGTTGGTTCATATAGTACATGCAGAACACGCACTTTCATTTAGCCTGACTACCATACTTTTTCTGTTTGACCCTTAATATTCACATATGTGAGAAGTCACTTTCATTGACTGTTTTAATGAAGCTGACCTTATCGGTAATCACATCTTTTCTTGCACATAACTCATCGCCAGATGTGACAACTTATTAGACATGCAATGTAACAGTTCAACTAGAGTAACTACATACTAGAAGAACTGTATATGGTAGCGTGGTTTATTGACTAGTTTTATTTGCCGAATATACTTAACGGTGTGTCTTGAATAGTAGTACGATATAATATACATGATTCTCAGTACCGGGTAGGCTATTAAAAGACTAGGAGATTAAGAGGCTCAAAAGTCATGAGTTTAAAAGAGTCTATATTTTTTTACTTTTGGAACACCTAATAAGTCCACAAAATGAGCGCTAGGTGTCTAATAAAATTACTTACTGTTGAAGAGTAACACTGAGTCTTGAATTTCAATGGTGTCAGAGATTGTTCTATTTAAAGCCTCAATCTTTATATTTCTCTATTGTGCCTGTACATAAAGTATAGAAAAATCAGACAAATCTGTAACGAAAGTTTTATTCTACCCTAAAATATCCCAAGATCATGCGATGTGACTCTTAAAAGTAAACTGTTTCAATGTTGCCTGCAACACGTAATATTTGCACTTATATGCAGTATATTCAACGTTGATGTTTGAAGTTAGACTTTTTCACATTAACTTCACTTTGTTGGCCTTACTTTTTGAGTGTTATTTTTCTAAGTTTACCTTGTTTATATATATAAATGCATTATTTTGAGTTTTGAAGTTTTGGAATTGAATTTTTTCGTTTGCTTGTTGACCATCGCAAGCAAACATCATTACTATTCCAAAACGGGAAAAAATCCAAACACCTCGCACATGACATGGATATATCAGTACAAACCCCACTATCTACACCCATCATGTCCAAAATCCATGCTCTAGCGGAGTCCGAAGCCTTGACTCTGGTCTGGCTCGACTACGACCCCCTTGCACCCCTTCTTCCTCAGCTACTCGCCTCGCTATACTCGCTAGAGCAACATCTCCTGCTAGATGCAGGGTTTTTGGCCAACGATGACATCATCCAGGCCAATCTCCGCCAGATTGCCCTCCAAAGCCCTGAAAGTCTTCTGGCTCTTCTGTTCAGACAACACTTATTGCAAGTTCTCAAGGGAGTCAAGATCCTTGACCCCCTGCTGGAGTGCATATATGGAGATTTCTCTGACCACTTTGACCTCTACAAAGACAACCTAGACACCATGTACCGGAAGACTCGGAGTCCCAGAGGCATCCGGTTTGAAAGTATCGGCTCCGATATTTCCAGCTTGGATACTCTCGGAATGGCCAGCCAAATTTATGACTCCGATGAAGATTCACTTATGGATAGTGGAGTCTCCAACGACGGCACTCTTTCCGCATCAGAACTCACCTCCCACAAGTTCGAGCTCCACGAAATGCTAGATCTAATCCAGACACGACACCAAAACGTCAGCCTGGTTTTTTTGGATATGGACCAGAAACTCCAAACACTTAAGAGCCAGAATTCATCGGACTTGGAGTTTTTGGAGAAGCTTATTGCTCATAATGCCTTGATGGCCGAGAAAACCCACGACATGAGGCAGGATATTTCGGAGATCCACGTGGAGCTCCAGAAAATTAAGAGACCGGTGGATCGGGATCCACCAGCTCTCGTACCCAACACACCTTTCCATGTTCCCCTCGACTCTGCTTTCTTGGACCGTATGCAGGAACAAACCCAAGAAACAGAAAAGACTGAACAGATTGAAGAGACCAAACAGACTGAAGACCCTTTATTTTTACCGAAACTGAATACGGACTCGGAAGTGATTAATTCTGGTTATTCAAATGAAGATGTCCATAATGACAATGATTCTAGCCTGGATGGCCCTATTGACTTTACTGATCAGTCTAAAGATCAGGCTGATCTACCGGGTCAGACTTATTTTCCCGCATACGAGGCCAATGCCCTTCAGGCTTCTACAGGAGCTTCTGCTCTACGAAATCCATTTCTTATTATCATGATTTTGTCCATATTGGTGGTGTGTGGATCACAGGCATTCAAACCTAGCTAGCTCTCAACTAACCCATGTTCACTGACCTCGAAAAATTCTCCAAGCCCTCCTCGTTATCCTCCTGGAAGTAAGGGTGGATGAGAGCCCGCTTGGCACTGATTCTGTTGCTGGGATCGTAGGTCAACATTTGCTCTAATAGATTAATGCCATCGCTATCCAACGTAGGCACGTGGTTGGCCAAGTTGCTCTTCTCCCACTTGGGCCACGTGAGCTTGAAGTCAGGCAAGTAAGTCACGTCCGGCCACACCTCCTCGTTGGGAGTACCCAAGATACGGAAGATACGGAAGATCTCGTCGATCTCCGAGTCACCTGGGAACAACGGCTTCCGGTTGCACATTTCGGCAAAAATGCACCCCACTGACCACATGTCCACACCGGTGGAGTACTGTTTTCCTCCCAAAAGAATCTCGGGCGATCTGTACCATAGAGTCACCACCTCGTGCGTATAAGCACGCAAGGGAACACCAAAAGCACGGGCCAAGCCGAAATCCGCTAACTTCAAGTTTCCCTCCTTATCAATAAGGAGATTCTGCGGCTTCAAATCTCGGTGCAACACTCGGTGCGAGTGGCAGTACTTGATGCCCTTC
The DNA here is from genome assembly GCA_002374485.1 of Metschnikowia santaceciliae. Lineage (NCBI taxonomy): Eukaryota > Fungi > Ascomycota > Pichiomycetes > Serinales > Metschnikowiaceae > Metschnikowia > Metschnikowia santaceciliae. The sequence continues at coordinate 135,977 of NKZN01001352.1, read as the reverse complement.
ACGAGCTGGTGCATGGATCTCTTGACCATGGAAGGCTCCAAGCCTACGCCCTGTGGAATGGACTCCATGTACTTCTTCAAATCCAAGTCCAAAAACTCGAAAACAAGGTATAGTTTATGCGAGTCCGAGTGTATAATATCGTAAAGCCTGACAATATTATCGTCTCTCATTTCCTTCAAGAGAGAGATCTCCCTGATTGCTGTAGACGGCACACCCTCGTCCTCGGACTCTAAACGAATTTTTTTGAGCGCCACCACTCGGTTGTTGTAGCGGGTGTCGAGTGCCTTGTAAACGACTCCATACGTGCCTAGAGTTAGTAATGGGTGAATGAAGGGTGTTAATGATAATACTGACCTTCTCCAATCTTTTCCTGCCTATGGAAATCCGAAAGTTCCACCATGACTAGAGTAATAATGTGTGTTATTATGACTTCTAAGTCTTGTTGATGAGCCTAGTGTTTCTAGTGTGTGTTTTAGCGGTAAGTCTCTGCCTTGAAATGGGTCTAGTGCTGTCTTGTTTATAGCGCGTCATGTCGGATTACCTGCAGACAGTGTGTTTTTCCTGCAGATACATTTGTTTATGCCTACATATAGTGTGATCGCACCTTGGCCGGGATTTTCTCACTGTATGCACTACCAGACTCTACGGGTTCTCGTATCATATCTCATTGGCGCTACTCACTCAGCTTCTTGTCACTTGCGGATGCCTCGGCGCCGTTACACGTGACTATCTCTCTCCCCCACTCACTATTCAAGATCTGCTTACCTGTGATTCTGCGCTCCGGAATAGGGTCTAAGATCGAGTAGATCACGTTCCTGCACCGCGCACGTTTGAGGGACTCGATGGGCTCATAGCCGGTCGCATCTTTACGCTTGACGAGATACTCCTCGAAAAACTCATCCTTCTTGGGATCTGCCAACTTCCATAGTTGCCGTCCCGTTCTCATGGCCATGTAAATTACTCCGCACGACCAAATGTCCACACATCTTGGATCAAACTGATCCTGCGTGAACTCCTCTGGTGCAATATACGGGCTCGACCCGCAGATGCCATCGCTGTAGTGGATGTCGTCCTCCCACGCCATTTTGAAGCATTCACCATTACCGAAGTCGGTGATTTTCAACGTACCCTGTTGCGTGAGAAGCAAGTTCTCCGGCTTGAGGTCTCGGTGTGCCACTCCCATTTCGTGCATGTAGTTCACTCCACGTATGAGTTGCTTGAAGAAACAGTCTGCTTCAGCGTACTCCAATTTACCAGCCGCAATAATCAAAGTATAAAGGTCTCCGCCCGAGCAAAACTCCATCACCTCACAGTAGTCGCCCTTGGCATCCTTAAGCAAGTCGAGTGTATCGATGATATTTGGATGCTTCAATGATGAAGAAATGCAAAACTCTGACGTCAACCGCCGCGAGTACTTCTTCTCGGTCTCCGAGGGCCGCCTCTTGAACTCTTTCACCGCATAAAGAATTTCGTCTTGGCCATTGGCTGATAAAGCTCCTTTTTTATGTGAGATTCTCACCACTCCAAAAGATCCTCGTCCAATCACTTCCTGACAACGGCCGTACTTCTCCACAAACGACCGGCAGTCCTGAGTGGGAGCAATTTCCTCGCCTTGTGCATGGTATGGCGAAGTGTTGTTTTTTACCTGGCTCACCAAACCTGCGAAAAGCGTAGGAGGCTTTTCCCTCTCGGCGTTCTTGTCTGGCTTGGGCAGGAGAATATTGGGAACTGCGGACACAGCCTCGTCACGCAATTTCTTGGCGCCTAGAAGATCCTTCAACATATTACTAAGCTTCTCCTGGCGTTTGGCGGCCCGTAAATTGTGCTCATGCGAGCCATCCTCAAACATTTTGAACCGGGGCTTCTGCACTAATGACGATGTACTGGATGCAAGCCCGGGGAGATGAGTACTAGAAACAGAGGGAGAAAGGTTTCCTGGCGAAGCATGACCCGACACCCTTTTCTCCGAGGACGTGCGGGAGTTGTTCGTTTTTAGCTTGGAAGATGCAATGGTGGAGCCGTTTTTACGAGGGTATCCATTCAAAGACGACAGTCTTGAAACCGAAGGAGACCTCCCATCGGCAGCAGTCGAATGTGGCGCAGGAAGATTGGCGAGGTCCATGGACGCCATGGACTGCGACGGAGAAACTGCGCTGGGTAAGTTAGGAGACGCCGTGGCCGAGCGGTCATTCGGAAGTGGCGAAAGCACGTCGTCGTCTTGGTTAACAAGGTGTTGGAGTGCAGGAATAGGCAGCTTTGCTCTGGAGGACACGGCGGCTCTCAGAGGTGGTCTAGGCTCTGGCTCATTGGCATTTTTGTTAAGCGAGTCTAGGTTCACGCTGTTGACAGAGGTTTTGGAATCGTTGGGGATAGCAGCAAGGTTTGTGGAAGAAACACCAAAGATTCTTCCGATTCTAGACAAAGTCTTCTTCTGTTTGGGTTCTGTCATGGGGAATCAAGACAGATGATAGGAGAGTGAGCAAAAAGACAGTAGACGAAAGACAAAAGACAAAAGGCAGAAGACAATCAGAGCAAGGTATATTTGATCCAGGGAGACAGGAAATGATAATGCCAGGAAATGGGTGTAGTCTAGGATATTATAAAAGCCAGAATAGACAGCCAAATGATTAGTCAGCCCCAAAGTCACAAGAAATAGTAGTCAGTATGCAAGTTGATAGGCGAAATAGTACCAGCGAATCGTATATATGGCGCCTATATATGGAATCCCGTTTATGGAAGCCTGTTTCTGGAACCCAGTTACGCAAATATATCAAGCCCGTATATAGAAGCGCTTTATAGATAGAAAACCAAGGCGTAAGTCAGAGGAGAGGACAAATCGACCAAGAGGGAAAGATCACACCAAAGACTCGACCAAGTGGACAATCTAAGAGCCAATAGGATAAGCCCACGGAGAACACGACGAACACGAGTGTGTTTTTCAGGGAAAAGGCGTGACTGGAGAAATCGGATAGAACTGGAACGGTAAAAAGATGACCTGGCGCAAGCGCTTCTCCAGTGAGATTTTCGCGGAATTTTTTCTGCTTTTCTGATCTGAAAGGCCTTGGAGCGAGAAAGGCCTGCGTTAATGGCACTTTACGCTGGGCACGTCGCACAGTCCTGTGCACAGCCCAAGAAAAGGCTTTGTTTTCTTGCAAGACTCGAACGGAATTCCCTTGTTTAAAGTATTTTTTGGTCTCGTTGGCTTTTGGCCACATTCCTGTGTTTACGCCTTCAAAGAATACCGGTTATGGGTATATGCAGGTGGCTCTGACTAAGCTATTGTACACTTGTTACTTGTTATTGATATCGGTATTGATAATCTTATAATCAACTTGGTAATTGTAGCTACCCTTACTTAAGGGTTCCTAATGATATACCTAACGTTTCACCCAATAATGTACTTCTTGCATTACTTTGTATTACTTTTCGGTCACCCAATGAGGTGCCTTAGTGTACCAACCGTGTGTCCCTTTTGAATGCATCAGTCACCATAGACAAATAAAATCAAGTTTAGTCAATATGTGATAGGCGAAATTAATGGAGTAAAAAAAAAGGGTATAGTCCTATGGTGTAGTGTAGTACACTATGGTTGTATGAATGATGTAGTGCGGTGCTCTAGCACAGTATAGTGAACAGCTAGTATAGTCTACAAGTATAATATATTGCAATAATATAGGATATTCTATTGGTATAGTATGGTAAAGTACGTGTAGCCTTGTCTATTTGTAGTCTTTAATATTATAGATTATAGTGTAGTATAGTTAGTCCATCTAGTATAGTAGAGTAAGTATGCGCGTGGTGGGCATACTAAAGGTGAGACTCACCGTTTAAACTGCCGTACGTCTGGAATCTTGACTGAATGTTACACTTCTAACATCTACTTAAAAAGATTTCGTTTCATCAAAATAAATATAGTGGTGTGATTTAGTGTAGTAGTATGATACAATGGTACAGAGTGTAGCGCATTACTGTGGTACCTTTTTGAATTATTGGTTTGTTTAATTTTGCTAGTGTGGTTCGAAACAGTTTGCCGCGCTGGCTTGAGTAGTTTTGAAAAACACTGTATTCAAATAAGCTTTCCTAGAACCCTGCAAATACTTTCGATACTTATTAATCTATCATAAATCCTACAAATTCTATAAATGAATAGTACGGTACATTCCTAGATCCAGCTGGAACTTTACATATCGATACCGAATTAAGTACTATTTAGGTATGGTATTTACTGATTCATGTGTAAGAGTGATCTGTGCTATTACTATTCAGTATAGGTTTATCGACAGTGTTGCAATGCTAGCGCAGTCGTGTAGAGCAGCAGAGTATTCAGTGTATGCCATTTATTATAGTCTTATAGTGGTATAGGGCTATAAAGAAATAAATTACTATACTAGTACTTCGTATAATGGTGTAGTAGCATAATATAATTTAACACTTGGTACAGTGGTATAGTATCGTATGGAATAGTACTAGGAAAGTAGTATAGTAGCATTAAATTATTGTAGAAGTCTAAAATCAGGGAGTCACATTAATTGTCCTCGGCTAAGATAAACTCCTTAAACTCTTCGTAGGCCTTGTCTAAGTCGTCGTTGACGATGATTTTATCGTGAGCACCGGTTTGAGCATACTCCATTTCAGATGCAGCAGCAGCGATTCTCTTGGCAATCGAGTCCTCGGTTTCGGTGCCTCTTCCAGTCAATCTCTCCCTCAAACTCTCGATGGAAGGGGGACTCAAGAACAAGAATCTGGCGTCGATACCACACTTCTTCACCGACTTCACGCCCTGCATATCAATGTCCAAGAGGCAGATCTTGTTGGCCTTGGCCACGTCATCCACAGACTTGATGGAGGTACCATAGTAGTTTCCAGAGAACTGGGCCCACTCTATGAACTTCTCCTCGTCAATCAACTTCTTGAACTCGTCCACAGTGGAGAAGTGGTAGTCCTTACCATTGACCTCTCCGGCACGAGGCTGTCTGGTGGTGTTGGACACGGAGAAGCCGAACTTTTCGGGGTACTCTGCGAACAACTTCTTGAGGAGCGTGGATTTACCTGTTCCGGAGGGTCCGGAAATGACAACTGGCCTGACCATTGAAGTAGTAGATGTGGATGTTTTTTCGCGTCTAGCCTGCGAGCAGAATAGAGTAGGGTATGGTAGACAGGAGAGGAGGAGAGAGGGAAATGAGGAGAAATGAAGAGAAAGGAGAGGAGAGAGGACAAAATATCACTATATAGGGGAAATATAGGATATGAATAAAAAAAAGGAAATAATTGGCGGGTATGACTTGATTGTTTCAATTATTCTCTAAAGAGTGGTGTATGCAGGAGCAGATCAACCTGTTCAACTGGTCAGGCACCAAAAATCCAAATTAGTTCAAATAGCTACAGAAACCTCTAAGAATATTGTTCAAGCTTAAATCAATGTAAAAACAAAAATTCGGCTTTAAGCAGCCCTTTTTGGGCTTTTCTCTCTCTTCCTACGAGAGTAGAGCCGAGTAGAGGAATGGGGAAGGAGAAACGCCAAGAGAAAATAGTGAAAGAAAGGAGAAGGGAAGAGAAGGCGAGAAAAAAGAATAGAAAAATAAGGAGAGGAGCAGACTGTTGTCTGGTATTGTCTGCAGGTTCGAAATCTATTTCAAAGTTTACAAGGCACCAAAAATCCAAAACCGTTAAAAAGATAATTAAAATCACCAAGAAGTTTCATTAAGTTACTCCTGAAAGGTATGTAAAAGTATAGCAGTTGAAAGCCCATTTTGGATTTTCCATCCTCTTCTTGTTTGAGAAGGGAGTAGAGTAGAGAGGAAAAGACGAATAAATGAGAGAGAAAAATTAAAATGAAAGTTATTGTTTGAATAATATGGAATAAAGGGGAACAAACGGTCAAGAAACTTTATAAAAAAAAAGAGAGGAAGACTGGAAAAAATAATAGGAGGATTGGATATAACATATTTGCTTATATACAGGAAAGATCTTCGTCTTCAGCTAATCCAACACTAAAAATTCCAATTCATTCAAATCACCCCGAAACTTTCCATACTACTTCTTCGGGTACTTTACTAAATTAAGCCACAAAACCAAAGTTTTGAATTCACTTTTCGATTTTTACACCCTACTCTTCTTCTATCTAATTTAATCACTACGCTCGCGTTTTATAATGCATACTTATTCTTGCCCTAAATCTACACAATAGATCCATTCAAATAATCAGAAAATCACAAAAAGCACAGAGAAAAGCAAAAAAAGAAAAAAAGATCGAATTCATATGAAGGAAGTAACATTATTGAGCAAATACAAAAAATAACCCATATTCGAAATTATTCACCCCATGTGTTTCCAATCTCAAGTCTGCAGTCTCACCAGGTAGTGCATACTTCCAAGCGAGAAGTCGAAAAAAGAAAGCCACCCAAAATTTTAGCTCCCACACCATGGACCACAGTCAGCAGGCCTACAACACCATGGACCATGTCCAGCAGGCCTATACAATGGAGCATGTCCAACAGGCATTGGTGGCTATGTACACACCCGCCGTGGATCAGGCCCAGAAGAAACAAGCTACCGAGTACTTGGAGGCGTTTCAGAAGTCGCCCCAGGCCTGGGAAATGGCTCACCAATTATTGGCCGATACCCACAATCCTTTGGAATACCGCATGTTTGCATCTCAAACATTGAGGTCCAAGGCTACCTACGACTTGCTGCAATTGCCTGAAGACTCGTATGCCGGCTTGAAGGACTCTATGTTGGCACTTCTAGACCTCTACGCGTCCAAAGACAAACTTATCCGGACTCAGATCTCATTGGCCCTTTGTCAGTTGGCCTTGCAATACCTCCACTGGCGTGATGCCATGAACGATATTACGTCTCGCTTGTCGAAACCCGACTTGGTGCCTGCGTTGCTTGAGTTCTTGAAGAGTCTACCCGAGGAGTTGACGGAGTCCAACAAGACGCCTTTAACTGACGACGAGTTCAACGCCAGGACTAGCGAGTTGATTACTGATAATGTGCCCCAGGTGCTACTGCTCTTGAAGAACTTGGCTGACCTGCACAGTCCACACACAGGCTTAATTCTCGACTGCTTAAACAGCTGGATCAAGGAATGCCCCATCGAGGAGGTTCTACGCATCGACTCACTCGCTTCACTCATATTTGATTCCTTGGTCAAGGAATCCACTTTCGAGAGCGCCACCGAATGTGTATGCTCTGTGATTGCTGAAACTAAGGACATCAACAACTATCAGTTGATCGATGCGCTCTACCAGAAGTTGATACAGGTGCACGACTTCTACTCAAAGGACCAGGAGCCATTGAGTGACCCCGAGGTCTTTAGCGGCTTGGCCCGCATTTACGTTGGTGCAGGTGAAGCATGGCATGTGTTGATAGCCAAATCACCTGACCACTTCAAACCACTTGTGGACATTTTGCTACAATGTTGCACATACGAGGGCGACTTGGATGTGGTCAAGTACACTTTCTACTTCTGGTACCAGCTCAAACAGATGTTAACGTTGCCAAAATTTGAACAGTCCCGCGCCGCATACACTCCCATTTACTTGGACTTGATTCTGGCCATAATCAAGCTCCTTCGCTACCCAGTGGGCAACGACGAAAACAACCTCTTCGATGGCGATAAGGAAGAGGAAGACAAGTTTTTGGAATTCCGTTACGAAATGGGTGATGTGCTTAAAGACTGTTGTGTGGTGGTGGGTCCGCAAAAGGCATTGAACATTCCGTTCCAAGAAATCCAGTCTCTCATTAGCCACCAAAACTCTCAGTGGCAACTCTTGGAAGCTCCTTTGTTCAGCATGCGTGCAATGGCGAAGGAAGTGTCCACTAAGGAGAAAAAGATCCTCCCATTCATCATGCAGTTGCTCGTGCAGTTACCCGAACACCCCAAAATCCGCTACGCCACGACATTGGTTTTGGGAAGGTACACCGAGTGGACAGCCCAGAACCCCGACTTCTTGGAGCCCCAATTGTCGTATATCATCAAGGGATTCGAGGCGTCCCAGGGCACCGATGAGCATGTCATTAAGGCCACCTGCCAATCACTCATGTATTTCTGCCAAGACTGTGGCTCGCTCCTCTCACAGTTTTTGGACCAACTCTACATGCTTTACGAAAGGGTGCAGAACTCAGTGGGTGTAACACACTCTTACCCGTTGGTGGATGGCTTGTCTCATGTCATTAACAAGGTACAGCCCGAGCAGCAGTACGCCGCATCGGAAACCTTCCTTCGGACAACCTTACAAAAAATAAGCACGTTTGAGGCTTCAAGCTCTGAAAACATCGACCAATTGTGTGACGAGCTCGAGGTCTTGACAATTTTCATCCGTATCTCCCGCTGTGAAGATTATAACGCGGCGCAGTTCCCCATAGGAACGTTCTTCATGGACAAAATATGGCCGGTGGTCACTGAGGTGGTTGCAAAGGCCGGAAACGTGCTCAAGGTCAGCGAACATTGCTGCAAAATCGTCCGATTTGCCATTAACAACTGCACAAGTTATCTTTCGCCTATTCTCCCCCAGGTGACAGAATTCCTACGCCAAGGATTCCGCAGCACGTATTTCGGGTGCTACCTCTATGCGACCGGAATTATCATCAAGTGCAGTGAGGAGTTCAGAGGCCATGAGCAGCAACAGGCAATTTTTGGGTTAGCCATGGCACAGAGCGAGGCGCTCTTAGAACTTTTCAAGAGCCATACCGAGCTCCAGATCAGAGATCTCCCGGATGTGGTGGAAGACTTTTTCAGCATGGCCAGCGATCTACTCATGTTCTACCCAGAGGAGGTGATCAGCAACCAAACGCTCACGACGTCGATCTTCGAGGCTGGCTTGGTGGCTTTGAAAACAAGCCAGGAGTTTGACCCATTCATGGCCTGTGTGCACTACTACATCGACTACCTCTCATGGGGTTCTGAGTATCCCCCGGTATCGTTTTTTGAAGGCGACCACGAGGCACTCAAGGCAATGGTGAAGCGTTTCATGGCGCTCGACAACAACGTAGACAACTTGTTGAAGGTGGTGCTCGATGGGCTCATCTACAAATTTTACAATGATGTGGACGTGAACGATCTCATGATCAAGATCCTCACAGTGGCTCCTAACCAAGAGAAATCAATCCACAGCTTGAAGCACGCGGTTTCGTGCCTTCCAAACGTGAGTGAAAAGGAGATCCAGAAGTTGGTTTCTGCAATCGTGGTGGCTTTACCGAATAAGGATATCCGGCGAGTCAGGATCTCGCTCCGAGACTTTGTGAGTTGGTACACACGCAAGAACGTGAACTCCAGGGCATTTACCAACCAATGAAGAGATAGAAAGTAGGAACAAGAAAGCATGACAAGCTGAAGATCCGACCTGTGAGTAGACAGTCGACGTAAGAACAATGAAGATGACAAGAAAGGAATGACCATGAATGAAGATAAACGAAAACGGGATGATCATTAAAGGCATGAATAGTCTAAGCATAAATGGCATGAATGGGAGTGCATATATCATGAATAGAAGAATTCATATACAATACACGATGAAGTATGATGGATCCCATACCACATACAGAAATACCACATACAGAAATACCACACATAGAAATACCACATATAAAAAAGGTATCCATAAAAAAATGTATCTATAAAAAATACCTCCAGAAAAAGACTATACTATACCATATATACCATGAATGAGCCCTAATATCATGGATATCAAAGAGGTATGGAAGAAAAAATAGAGAGAAATTTAGAAATTCAGAAATTTCGAAATTTCTTAATACTGCAGAAAGAAATTCAAAAGAAATGTGTGATATGTATGGTGTATGATGTGAACTGAGTTAAGGTGGTACTCAGATGTTATCGCAGAAAAATCCCAAGCCAACACAGCCGCAGGCGGATCACCGAAGCTGATAAGCCATAGTGCTAGGATGTTGTGAAAGTAAATTCACAATGTGTAATTTCGAGTAGTCTTATCTGCAAGTTAAAATTATCGAGTAAAAACATTCCCCTATTAAAGTTTGTCGAGTATGAATTCATGGAGGCAAAGTTTATCGAGTCTTGTCGAGTAAAGTCAGACGCCAAGCTCACCAATTAGGTTAGGAGATAAGTGGCATGAAGAATAAACGATCAATTTTACATTGACGATGCAGAGCTAATCTCACCCTATTATGCAGACAAGGCTATCCGGCAAAATAAACTACTTCTCTGGAATGCGGAAACAATAATCAGTCAAAAATAACAATTGGAAAATAACCATTGAACAATAACCAGTCAAAAGTAACCATACAAAAAAGCATTGAATATGCATGGCGAGTGCACATGGGATGCGCGCGCACGGAAAAGAAATTCGGATGATCCTTATGTCAAATTCTGTCCCGAAACAGACACCGCAAGCAAGAAAACTAAGCAAAGCGGGTCCAGGGAAGCTGCCTATGTTATTGACATCTCCGGAAATAAGACCTAAATGCACACCAACACGATTTCTCTGCATGCCATGCATATCAGATGGGTAATGGGTGATGGGTGATTGGCACATGTAAACAAATAAACAAATAAACAAAGACACGCCCACCTCGGCTGCATCAAATAAACATAAGATATGTCGATCCCAAAAGTTTCAAAACAAAGGCGTGCATGATGCGCGCGTGGAGGCGCTCCGCCTACTGGTTTGGGACTCGCGGCTACCGCATTGGGAGCATCGTGCGTCAAGAAGGCGGACTCAACCTTGCGCCAGATACCCATGCCTATTGTCCGGGCGAATATAAAAAGGCAGGCATTTTCTCCTCCATTAATTTTTTTTATCATCAACCTAGTCTCTCGTTTACAATGCAATTCTCCACTGTCGCCATCTTCGCCGCCGCTTCCGCCGCCGTTTCTGCTTCTGCTAACGCCACCGTCACTGACGTTTCTTCCACCTTGGTGACCATCACCTCTTGTGGTCCAGAAGTCACTGACTGCCCACTCACCCACGCTAACGTGTCTACCTACGAGGGTGCTGCTAACAAGCAATACGCTGCTGGTGCCGCTGCCATGATCGCCGGAGCTTTGTTGGCTTTGTAAGCTGACTGGTATTGCGCCTTTCGGTTCAGGGTTCACTTCTTGGTATCAATAATTAATAAATAATTTAGACGAATGAGCTGTAGATTTTAATAATTTAGGATCTAAGATATAAGATCCGTAATGCGCATGTACGATCATTACTATAAAAATAATTCCAAACAATAACACCAGGATATCATAACCATAACCACACACTAAATGCAGGATATTCTACGTGATAAGCACTTCATATAATATAGACTATCTTCAACAAGACCTAATATATGTTAATCTAACAGGGCCTCAAACATTTTCAATATGAACATGATTGGCATAAATTGACGCCTTAACTATGGGCCTATCAACTCATAGTCGCCGCCTCTAGAAAACTTCTTGGAGAGATTCTTCAACTTGAATTTGGACAAGAAGCTGGTCTTGAACAGGCGGAAGTTTCCTCTCTTTATAGCATTGAACTCTTCCAAAGTTGAGTATTTCAACGTAAAGTCTGGCTCCCACTCACTGGTGCTCGTCTCCACAGCCTCTCGTATATTGGGCGGAGTCCAGCTCTTCAAGGTCAACGAATTAAGCACCACCGTAAGAGAACTGCATGCCATGGCTGCGGCTGCAGTGACTGGTGAAAGCATCAAGCCAAACTTCAAAAAGCACCCCATGGCAAATGGTAACATGAACAAATTGTAGATGGTGGCTCCAAAGAAGTTCCACTTAATTTTGTGGAAACTGGCCTGGGAAATCTGAAGCGCAGTCACTACTCCATACAAGTCATTTGTTTTCCCATGCGACCCCATCAACACGATTTCGGCGGAATCCATGGCTATGTCCGTGCCGGAACTAATAGCCATACCAATATCTGCCTGTACTAAGGCCGGGGCATCGTTGATACCATCACCAACGAAGGCTATGGAGACATTGCGCGTTCCTCCAAAACGGCGTCTTAAGTCCTCCACCACCAAATCCTTTTCGATGGGCGAGACTTCGCTGAAGATGTTACCCTCAGGGATCCCTAGTTCCCGTCCAATCTTGCATGCAACCCGGTGGTTGTCTCCGGTCACCATACCCACCTGGTAGTGCTCAATCTTCTGGAGGTACTGAATTGTGTCACGTGTGCACAGCTTGACCAGGTCCAGAAGCTCCATGTAGCCACAGTAGACCCCATCAATCACCACGTGAGATACACTGGCAAACGAGCCAGCGAGCTCTTGTTCCTCGGCTTGAGCCACTCCAATCCGGGCCTCTTTAAAGTCTCTCACTATGAGCTTCTTGTTTCCCACCGTAACATTGTAATTAACTCCATTGAGCAAAACCCGGGCACTGACTCCCAAGCCACTGAGTACCTGAAAGTCGCTAATAGACGTAGAAAGCGTGTCTTCCTCAAAAGCCAACCCCAACTCGCTCTTGGCACGTCTGGCGATGGCCCTACCGGTAGGATGTTCGGAGTTGACCTCCACAGACCCCACAAGCGTCCACCAATCGGAGTCACTCACCGGGCCCATGACCTTGGACCTTACAATTTGCAAGTCACCTTTGGTGAGAGTGCCTGTCTTGTCAAACAACACGATGTTGATTGAGTTTGCCTTTTCCAACACATCGCCTCCTTTGATCAAGGCCCCATGCGTGGCTCCCACTCCTGTACCCACCATAACGGCTGTAGGAGCAGCCAAGCCCAAAGCACATGGGCAAGCCACCACTATAACCAGGATTGCAAGCTTGAGGCACACGTAGTACTTGCCGTTTTCCTCCTTGAGGAACATGTTGGGGAGCTTGTTGGCGTAGTACTTCAGACAGAGAAGCCAGAAAATCAACGTGCCTAAAGATAACGTCAACACAAACAACACAAAGCGGGCAGCAATGTAGTCGGCAAAACGCTGAACGGGTGCTTTGTTGACCTGCGAGTCCTTGACCACGTTGATGATGCGGTGCAACTGGGAGTTTTTGCCTGCTCCGCTTACCCTCATATAGATCAAGAACGGGCCATTGATAGACCCACCAATCACTGTATCGCCCACATCCTTGAACACGGGCAAAGACTCGCCGGTGATGATGGACTCGTCGATCTCAGTGCTGCCCTGGATGATCTGGCCATCTGCTGGAATCTTGGCTCCAGCTGAAACAACTGCAATGTCCCCCTTTTGGATCAAGTCGATGGGGATTACCCGTGTATGCATATCGGAAGCAATTCCTTCCTTTTTCTCCATGCTGTTCTCTTCCTCCACACTTCCCTGTTCCTTGGGCTCCCAGTTATCGGTGAGGATTTCACATGTGGTGGGCGTAAGCGAGATCAACTTTGAAAGGGCCGAAGACGTGGCGCCCTTGGCCTTATTCTCAATCCATTTTCCAAATGAAACAAAACTAATGAGCATGGCCACGGTATCGAACAACACTTTGGGTGGGCGTTTGGCCTGGCCCGTCCACACGCTCAAAAAAATCAGAAGAAGCAGGAAAATGTACAGCACCAGCGTGGAGATGCACACCAACACATCCATATTGGCATTTTTTCCTCTATTCCTGATAAACACGCCAAACTTGCGGAAAAAAATCGACCCGAGAAACACCAAGATGAGCGTGGCCAATATGAGCTGTGCCACGGAAACCACATAGAGTCCCGGGAGCAATGTGAGCAGTTTCCAGAAACTAGTATCGGCAACTAGAGAAAAGAAAATCACCGGTAGTCCCAAAAGCACCGATGCATAGAAGTTAGATCTCCAGTACTGGATGTCCTTTTTCTTGGACAAGAGCTTCATCTGCGAGTTCAACGATTGGTCCACGGCATTCAACACATCAAACGAAAATGCCTCGTCTCGTGAATTCAATGCATCCACCACCTGCCGGACACCGACTAACGAAGTGTTGATGGAAAGCCGGAGCTCATCAGCAAGGCTCTCCGGATCGAGATCCGAGGTATTCTTCAAGAGCTCCTCGGCATCCACCTCACCCTTCCACAAGGTTTGGAAAGCCTCGATTCCGGGCATACTTTTCAAGGTGGCCTCGATATTGTAATGCAACGCATGAAAATCCGTGTCTTCATCCACACCCGAAATCCTAAGGGTCAAGTCTTCGATGTCCGACTGCGCAGAATCGCCTTTTGGCTTAGTGGACACCAAACTAGCTTCAAAGCCACACTCTTCGATGCATGCCACAATTTCTTGCAGTGATAGCAGTATGCCATGAGTCACCACGGCAGTATTGGTCAAATGGGACACACTGGCAGAAACCACACTCGGTAGTTTTTCCAAGGCCTCTGTGAGGGACGCAGAGCATGAGCCACAAGTCATACCTTCCACATTAAAAACCGAGTCCACCTCCGAAACGGAATCCACACTTTCAGGCCTGGAAGTAGTTTCCAAAACAGCATCGAACCCGCAATCCTCGATAGCTGTGAGTAAGTTTTGGGCCGAAACAGAGGCTGTGTGCGTGATTTTGGCACTATTGCTGAGTAGTGAAACTGCGGCCGAATTCACCCCTGGAATACTCTCCAACGCCTCGGTAATGCTTGAAGAGCATGCAGCACAGGTCATTCCGGAGATGTTAACGGAAGTCACGTGGGGTTTCTGAACCTGAGGCGTCACGGAAACCAAAGAGGCATCAAAACCGCAGTCTTCGATGGTTTCCAAGAGCTCTTGCCAGTTCGTATTGCCAGAATAGGCCACTTTCGCCTCATTGGTCAAGAGAGAAATTGCAGCACTCGATACCAGCGGGAGTTTTTCAAGCGCCTCGGTAATGGACCCGGAACAGGCGGCACATGTCATACCCAGCACGGAAAAGACAGCCTCATTCATAGTCTTCGCCTGAGATATGTAGCAGTCTCAATGTATCCAAGATAATGTAAGACCAAAGAAACCAGACTAATAAATGCAGGAATGAATAATAATGAGACTATACCAATCAAACAAAACCAAAGAATCCAGAACTCAGTCTAAGATTCAAGGGATAATAGATGTTTGTCAGAATGAGCGCTAACAGGAAGGGTCAAATTGCGGATTAGGATGATAAATTAGGAAGTAGATAAGGATACCCAACGTCTGGTTAAAATTGCAGATTCGAAAGATGCCAAATTATGAAAGATTACCAATTAGGAAAGTCTAAGTTGAGAGTTTAGACAAGTTTTAAAAGACCACAGTATCACCAGAGACTGCGTTCCGCACTAGAGACAAAAATCCGGGGCCGGCCGAAGAAATGAGATGGAATTGATTAGTATTTTCCTGGATTGGATGCAGGAGCTGCCGGAGGCCGAGGGCGGCCTTGCACATCAATCAACCGAGATCCGGGTCTATGTGCAGGCTGAGAATCTGATTGGTGGTTGCAATGCATAGAGGGTTCACCAAGAGATTAAGTATACGTGATGATAGAGAGAATTTCAGGCCGCCCCGGGCCTTCTAATAATTTTCCGGGTATTCCGGGTTGCTGCTTCATTCCCGCATTTCATGTGAGCCGAAAGAGCAATATTTCCAGTCTTCGTGAACGGTACCCTGGTGCACGGGTCTCATTAATTACGCCACACTCTATACACTTAACTTTCGAAAGATTTTGAACCCTGAGATCAAATCTCTAAGAAGAGAATCTTTACGAGCTTTAATTAGTGTTAGCGTGAATTTACGAAAGCTAACTTTATTTATCAATCTGAGACCCTCGATCACCCTTCATGCAGGCAAACATGCTATTAGAGTTGCTCCGTCGTCCAGCCGCGCCTCTAATATACTACAGTGTTCTTCAAAACTATTCAAACCAGCGCGGCAAAACGATTCAAACCACACTAGCAAAAAGGTTCGTACCCCTTCGCACAGTCTTTCAAAGCAAATGGCGTAATGTTTCACACCAACTTTTATTAGAATTCAATATTCTGAAATCTTAAATCTGGACGATTGCCTCATATGTATTGTACTACATTTGGAAGTCTTGCAGTACCAATCAAGGGTCAAAACGGACGGAACTGAACTGGTTTCTCCGGTATCCTGTATACAACAACTTGATAGAGGTTATGTGTATTGATTATTGATTTGTTTAATTTTGCTAGTGTGTTTTGAATCGTTTTGGTGCGCTGGTTTGAACCATTCTGTCTTCTTGATTCAAAACATTTTGGTGCGCTGGTTTGAATAGTTTTGAAAAACACTGTACTAGTCTGTAGGCTAATTTTACTAGACTCATGGCGGTACGCACACTACCACTGGATTAAATAAGCTTTTACTGTTTAGGCAATTAGGACATGCCACAAGTAGTGCGTCTAATTTATACTGCTCTACCATACTACCGTACCATACTACCGTACCATACTACCGTACCATACTACCGTACTCTACTACCGTACCCTACTACCGTACTCTATTCAAATATTCCACTACTCCACTATACATTATTTTGAGTTTATAACTTTTGTAGATTCTGGTAACAGAGGTGTGACCGCATGCAGGACGTCATATATGTTCTACTTCTTTTTTTCGGGACTACCTTGTGATTAAGCTGCACTAATATACCCTGTATAATTACACGTACTAATTTACTCGCTAATAACAACTTAGAAATATTACAGTAGCACTATATACCACGAGAATACAGTTAGATGTATAGAGCAAAAGAGACTACCAGACTACCAGAAGAGACTACCCACAAGTCCACCACCGAAAGTACCGAAAGAAAATGATTTGTAACTAAGGACGAACAGTGGTAGTCTCAGAATAGTCATGTAATGAAATAGTGGTACTTTTATATAGCGTGTTGTATGTCCATATCTTGTAGACTGAGAGTAGTGTAGTAACTAATGGTCTACTGTAGAGTCAAATTCAAAATCTAACTTTGATTAGTATTACTACCAGAACCAGTAGTTTATACACGGTGATATGTAATGCACCATAATCTGCACTGTTAGACTCACTATAGCTAGTGTTCCCCATACAAGGTTGAAATCTCATGCTCTCCAATACTATAACAATAACCATTGCAATACCATCGCAAAGAAACCATCTCTATATCTTCGATACTTTTTAGAGTAATTCTTATAACACGCAGAACGCTCACTGAGTAGCTGATATAGCCCTAGAATCCTCCTGTGAGGAGTCATCAACGAATACAGCTAAATCATATGTACAGGATTTATCAACAAAAAATTCACGTTGAGTTTTGCAGTAAAAAATACAGATATGAAGTGGTAATGATAGTAGAAATTTTGAGGCAGTCACTAGGACTATCAAAGTATTCTATCAAAGTATTCTATCAAAGTATTCTATCAAAGTATTCTATCAAAAAAGTTCTATCAAAACAGCTCTATTGAAACAGTAAGTTCCTATAAAGCAGTTCTTTTAAGGTAGTAAGAAGCGAAGAAGTAGAGAATAGTAAAAAAGGGCAAGTACAATTTTCTTAAAGCTGTAATATCGAAGGAAAAAGCAATAAAAGTGTAGTAGTGTATTATTTTAGTAGTACGGTTGAAGTGATGTAGTAGTGTATTATTTTAGTAGTACGGTTGAAGTGATGTAGTAGTGTATTATTTTAGTAGTACGGTTGAAGTGATGTAGTAGTGTATTATTTTAGTAGTACGGTTGAAGTGATGTAGTAGTGTATTATTTTAGTAGTACGGTTGAAGTGATGTAGTAGTGTATTATTTTAGTAGTACGGTTGAAGTGATGTAGTAGTGTATTATTTTAGTAGTACGGTTGAAGTGATGTAGTAATGTATTATTGTAACACGGATGAAGTGATGTAGTAGTGTAGTACAGCAGTAGTACGTATAAGGAAAAGTGGTGCAGAGTATTTGGGCCACATACACTCTAGAATCTCATCACCACCTCTAAAATCGCCTCTTTTTACCCAAGAGCCCTAATAATATGGCCCTAATAATATGCATCCTATCACCACGTGTTTTTCCTATTTCTTATACTCCTATGTACTATACATACTACGACTCACGACCTTACTACGCTATTACTATACACTGTACCTACTACCCTACCCTACTACCTACTATGTACTACCTACCACCTCCTAGTATTTCTAGACACTACACAATTCAAATCATAAAATTTTTTCCTGTGCTCTTATCCATCAAGTGGTTTACCGGAACACTCTCCACATAAACAGAGCTTCTTCTCATGTTCTTCACGATTACCTCGCTGTACTATCTTGTGTGTGGCTGCGTTATCTGCGGCTGTTTCATTTGTGGGTACACTTCTTGGCTTCTCTTGACCGACTCTTACGTTTGGATTTGACACCAGAGGATACCATTTCGTTATATGCATTGAACCAACAAGAAATAATACAAGAAATAATACAAGAAATAATACAAGAAATAATACAAAAAATAATACAAGAAATAGTCAAGAAATAACAAGGAGGATTGTATTAAGAGTGCTCAGCAATCAAAAACCATGAACAATAAGAGAATGAGGAAAATCAGTCAATCAGTCCAGTCGGTCGGACCAATATTTTGATTTCTGAGGACATTATCATAATACTATCCTGAATTTCTCTTCATGGTGCAAGTTGCAACCAGATCGAATGACTCAAACTATATAAAATTAACAGACTAATCGATCAAGATTTAATTCATAAGGTTTTTTTTATATTCATCATAACAAAATTATTCAGTAACACTTTAAATATAGGACTACACGTCGTACCAGAGAAATACCAGTTTATCCCAATCTTATTATCTTCAATAGAAGAAGGTCCTCTACTTGAAAGAGCTTAATTGTCTATGGATAGAAACTAAAATGAAGGTCGAAACTATGTCGCAATTAGAGGTTCTTGTATTAAGTATTTATAGTCACAATGGATACTATAAGACTCCGATGATTACTTTTTCTTGGTCTTTGGGGCCAGGCCGTGGTACTTGTGCAGGAGTTCCTTCCATGCTTCCTTGACACTAAGAGTGTGGCCCTTTGAGTCCTGGTACTTGATGTTCACTTGCGGATCATAGTCGTGGAGCCTGTCCACGCCGTAGTGGGAGTACTTGTGAGACCTGGAGATATTCTGGACGATACCTTTATCGACAAGCCTTGCGTTGAGTTCTCGGTCAAACACCCGGTCTTTTTCGTCCTGCGTCATGCGCATATACTCTTTGTCTTTGGCAAGTTCCTCGGAAAGAAGTCTCTCCTCAATTTTAATATTGATCCGAGCCAACTCTGCCTCTTTTCTTTTTTCTCGTAGCAACTTCTGCTTCTTTTGGTCTTCCGGCTCTTTGTTTTGCCGAAGCTGTTTAAGTGTAGACAGAAGGGAAAATGCTGGTTCCTGCACTTGTCCTGCCGACTTGGTATCTTCAGTTTTAGACTCCACTTCAGGTTCAGACAGTAAGACAGCAGGTTTAGGTTTAGTTTTAGGTTTAGGTTCAACCTCAGATGGTTCCGATTTGGGTTCCGCTTCAAATTTAGAAGAGTCCAGTTTTGACTCAGCTTTGGATGGTCCATTGCTCTGATCGAGAGAATCCAAAAAGTCCCTTGTATTATCATAAACCATTCCAATCTCCGAGTCTGCGAAAAGATCAATCCTCTGGTGCATCCTCACCTCGTTGGCCACGTCTTCGGCCGTTTTGACCTTGCGTGTAGCCTGTTTCTTTGCTAGACTCGACAGGAGTGCCTTTTCGAGCTCATCCTCCACCTCATCCTGGACTTCTAAATCTGTGGTGACCATTGCGTCATGAACCACCAACTCTGGTTCTCGCTTCCGTTTTTTGGCCTGGCTCTTCATTTTTTTGGGCTTTTTAAACGTCAAGGTGGGTCTTTCTTCAAAGATATCAAGTAAGGAATCGGCATCCAAACGAGTTTTATTTTCCTCCTGACCTTTTTCCTCGGAGTTTTCCTGTTCTTCCCCTATTTCTTCCCCAATTTTGATGGTTTTTCCCTCAAAAGCTACCGGTTCATCCTCCAGCTCCATCTTTTTACCAAACTTCATCGACTCCTCTTTTTTTCTTTCCCGTGCATCGACCACTGCTTTTTTTGCCTTCACCAAAGCCTCGTTTATAAGCACATCGTCTTCATCTTCAATAACTCCTGTATCCTGGAGATGCAAAATCTCACCTCCTTTCAAGGAAGCCAATTCCTCGGAACTATGCTGGAGCACGAACAGAGAATCATCCAGTCTCTTTTTCTCCATTTTGATCTCCTCTTTCTTTGAATCCTGCAGTTTTCCCAAGCTATCTAGCCATGAGGACGTATCATACTCATCATAAGTAATGAGAGGTTTATGCCGACCAGAAACAGACCCTCTGTCATAGTTTTCCAAAACAGATCCTTTGTCATAGTTTTCCGAAACAGATTCTTTGTCATTATTTATGGATACAGATCCTTTAGACTCTTGCGTAGTCTTAGAGGGTTTAGTAGATGATTTATTGGTTCCTGCACTTGTCTCAGTTCTATTTGTTTCAGAATCATTTGTTCCTGCATTTATTTCACTTGTATTTGTTTCAGAAGTATTTATCCCTGCACTGCTTAATTCAGGAATCAATGCAAGGCCGAGCTGACGACGGAGCCGGTTGGTTTCCGCTATGGAAAGCTCGATGGTGCTCATGTAGAGTGTTTGATAGAGCACTGCGATGGCTCAAATCCGGGGAGTGCGCATGCAGGCCCGGTGTATACAAAACTACCTTCTTCTATGCCCACACTTTCCTCCACACTCTCTTCCAGATGTCGGGGTTACGATTTGTGGACTCTCGAGGCACTGCAGTCTCCACTAGTGCCCAGTTTGCTGTGGTAGGCGATACGCTAGCATATGCGGCCGGAAGTGGGGTTATAGTGGGAACTCTTCTGGCTGGTCAGGTGACAGACAAATGGCTCTACGTGGCCAATGGAGGCGAAAGGCTGCTGAATGTGGCAAAAACACCCACTGGAACCAAGTCGATTATGAACACCGCGGCCAGTTCCCCGGGTTACGGATTTACTAATGTGGTGGATGACCTTAAGGACTCGTTTGGGTACCCTATGAGCCCTATAATATATGGAGGAGCCAACGAAACAGAAAATAAGGACGAATTAGCGTCGCCGTTTTCCACGACAAAACTAAAAGATCGAGTCAGGGCTGTCACGTGCTTGGAAATTTCTCCCAACAAGAGGGTTTTGGCTATAGGAGAGTCAGGCTACCAGCCCCGGGTGCTCCTTTTCTCGTTGGCTAAAGATGCTTCCAGACAGCCATTTGCCGTGATCTACGAGCATAAGTTTGGGATCAACCACGTGGCCTTTTCGCCTGATCTGAAACACCTCTGTTCCTTGGGAAACATCAGTGATGGCTATATACACGTCTGGAGGTACTCTGGCACGGCTATCTCGCTCCGGGCTTCCAACAAGTGCTCTTCTGTGGTGCACAGCTTGATCTGGCACGATTACAATACTATCATCACGTGTGGTCTCCGATTTCTAAAGTGCTGGAGTTTTGAGCCCTCCGAATCGGTTTCCAAGGCCGTTCTCAAGGGTAGAAACATCATTTTGGGCCGATTTTTGGACTCAACTTTCCGGCATTTAGTGCCGATAAATCAAGAAGAAGTGTTGGTGACTGACGGCAAAAAAATCTTTGTATTGGCTCCTCAAAATGAGACTAGGCTCTGTTTGGTATACGAGAGTGCACAAACGCTCCAGGGTCTAGTGTACACCACCAAGTTGTTTTATTTCGGGGAACTGCAGCTTAAGGAGATTGATTTGGGCGAAATGGATCCAGAGAAGGTTTCTTCAACGGAAGAATTGAAAACTGGAAAAGGAAGTCCGGAAAAAAGCCGGGAAAAAAGCCTGAAAGGAACTCCAAAAGCGGAAAAAACTCCAAGCCTGGAAAAGACTTCAAAAATGGGAGAATCGCCAATAAAAATGGAGGGAATCTCTCCAATTCGAACATCCTTTCAGACGTCTATCCCAGGATCCCCCATACATACTTCCTTTCCAGAAATATCTCCAATCCAAGAAACTCCCGATTCAGAAATGACTGGAGATTTTGACCGGCTTCTTATCCTGGACCCCGGAGCTTCGAAACTTTCGGTGGTCTGTGCTAAAGCTTCAGGGGACTGCATAGTGTACCTTACTTCGGATGGAAACATCTCCTGTTTGGAGTCTGGGAAGTCCACAGTGGTGGTTCTGACCACGATTCTGAACATCTCGGGTGGAAAGTACAGTGCCGATAATACGCTCTTGGTTTTTTCCAAAGACGGAAAAGTGGATCTGCTTGAAAATGGCAGCACGTGCCCGATCTCTCGCTTCTGCTTGCCCAAAATGGACTTCATCAGTAACGAGCTAACGGCAGTGGAAAAAACAGATTCACAGGTGTTTTTGGGAGACAAATATGGCACACTTTATGTCTTACAAGAATCAGGCGAGGGTGGGCAAGATTTGGTGCTCTCAATAAAGCTTCATTCTTCCACCATCAACGATATCGTCCATTTCACTCATGAAAAGCCATTTCTTTGTACCATTTCGCGAGATCGCATGATCCAGGTGCTACAACTTCAAAACGGGGTCTGGGAGCTTTTGCAGACGCTACCTACACATACGGCCAACTTAATATCCGTCAAGTTTTCTGCTCCATACTTATATATTTGTTCTGCAGATAGAACGGTATCAATCCACGAGGTCCGGGTTTCAGAAACGGTGGAGATTATCCAACGAAAAGTGCTATCATTCAAGAATTCCCCATTAGCCACGGAAATCAGCGGAGAAGATTTGGTTGTTTCCACCAGTGACCGGGCCCTTCAAATCTACAGCTCCAAAACCTTTGAATTTCGCAAAACATTGAAGCTATACAGTGATAAGACGAATGAAGCACTCTGCATTGAAAAATTCTTGCTTTTAGACGGAATAATTTGCGCCTTTTCCACAGATAAGTCTCTCCGGACCTTTCAGCTCAGCACAGGAAAACAATTGGCATGTGTATGGGGCCATATGGAGCCGTTGATTGGCTTATACGAAAGAGACGAGCATATTGTGTCTCTAGGGAAAGATGGGTGTTTATTCCAATGGAAAATCGGAGGTGAGACTCCGAATACGGCTGTGTTGGGGTATGCTTTGCCAGAAGTGGAAATGTCTCCGGTCCAAGCCAAGGTGGCCCGCAAAATCCTTCCGGTGTACCCACAAAACACAAGAAAAAGTTCTGCTTCCGAGGACTCATACTATGAGCCCGACTCACCTACACCTAGACTTACTAGTGCTACACTCAAGCGGATTGAGGCCAAAAGAAGGGCTCTGCTAGGCCCAAATACTCCGGAAAACAGCCCCACGTCTCCATCGAGATCCCAGACCAGGTCTCCTTCCCGGTCTCAAATATCTCCATCTAGGTCGCAAATATCTCCATCCAGAACCCAGACCAGAACTTCGTCCACAATGTCTCCTTCAAAAACCCAAACATCTCCTTCTAGAACCCAAACGTCTCCATCCGTCATAAGCCCTTCTCGCATTGCAAGCAGCAACGTGCCGAAAAAAGCTCTGGAAAGACTTTCGCCCGTCAAGAAGCTGTGGGCCATGGCACCTCCCCAAACTGTGAATGATGCCATGGAGAGATCGACAGCGTACATTTCCACAATCAGATCTTTTGCCCAAAAAGAGCTTTTTTGTGAAGAGGAAAAGACCGAGCTCAGGAGGTCTTTGCGCCATCTCTTGTGTACATTGGGAGATCATTCTGAGGCGGATCTATTGAAAAGGTATAGTGAGAAGTTGCTCAGTTTAATGGAGCAGAAAATGGTAAAAAAGACTGAACCGAATGATCATGATCCAGAGAATCCAGAAACTCCAGAAAAACTAGAAAATCTGGAAAAATCAGAGAATTCAGAGACTGAATAGTCTAAGAGTCTGGTTTGCAATTGAGTTACTATAGCTAAGAATGCAGAAATGTTCATTTTATCATGGGTTCATGATGATAAGGTCTAACACTACAATCAACTTCTCGTAGACAGTTTATGATATCACTATTCAATGATGGTCGATCATCTTGAAATGCAGTGAGCTCTCCTGGTGTCTCGTTCAAGTAACCCAAATCTTACGATTCTTTCTTCTCTTCTCTTCTCCTCTTTGAGTTACACAGCTTTCTTATCAAGCGTATTTCCACTGTCATTCATCATAAATCCTCATCTAGCTCTAAGCTTATGCTCTACGCTTCACACATCCACACTATACGTGGATTCAATACATTACTATTCCCTACACTACTACTGTTTATTAATACACATATGCTTCTCACAATGAATATTTCTATGTTGTAGTCTATATGAAAATCTACTACACAGTATCACCACTGAGTAATACAGTCTGTACTGCAGTCCATAGTGCAGTCCATAGTGCAGTCCATAGTGCAGTCTTGTATAGCTATATATGATAACCTATACTACACAGTCTACTACATATACCTGTACACAGTTGACTACATATACCTGTACACAGTTGACTACATATACTTGTACACAGTCTACTTCATATACTTGTACACAGTTGACTACATATACCTGTACACAATTGACTACGTGGACTAGCCAGATGGTTATTTATTATTATTTTATAATTAGTATGGAATACCCGGCTTACGGCCATACACACTCTACTACATAAACTGGTACAGTAGATAGTACAGTAGATAATTGGGTTGTGACGGTTGCAATCTAAAATACTGTGGGCTCATAGCTGTACATCCCACGCCTATCCTAGCTGATTGTTAGCTGCATAGTAATGCTGTTTTTATGCTGCTGGACAAATTCCAATCAGTATCTTTTGGTTACTTACTACTCGACTATTTATTACTACTCGACTATTTATTACTACTCGACTATTTATTACTACTCGACTATTTATTACTACTCGACTATTCATTACTAGTATACACATAGATACAGGCACTATTAATACACATTAAGGAGGCACCAAGACAGCTCGAGTATTTTAGCCAAACGAACAGCAGCAGTGTAGTGATATAAATTAGTACGGTAGTAACGTGGAGTAGCACAGTAGTAATATGTAGTAGTACGGTAGTAATGTGGAGTCTACTTGTATAGATAACTGATACATTGATGATCTACGAGTCTACCGTCGTATGGGATCTATAGTTAAGTATACTATCCCTGAATGAAACATCAAAATACTACTCCAGTAGCATTACATATGATTCATTATTGTTATGGTTTGCCTTAATTAGAAATTTCTCCAATTTCTGATTTTTGCAGCCATGTCATAGTTTTTTTACTTTTGGCTACATTTTAGTTCGCATTCGCCTGATTTTATGTTCTTTGATACATTTATGCCTTATTAATACTATGATCGTTGATGGTTTCTCAAAGAGAGGAACCGGAATCGCTTATATAATTTTGAAAGAAACGTGGCATTCGAAAAACTCTCCATCAGAACAATGGCAAGCAAACTCTGTATCACGCTCATCATAGTACTTCGTGCAATGATGGCCTGGCCATTGTTAGGATTGGGCAGAGTAGGCTTCAAGATGACTCTATAGACAGGGTCCTGACTATGGTGGATCTAACAGTATAGCATAGAGTATGCCAGTATAATGTATTGGACTAAACTACTGGTGATTATACTACTATACTACTATACTACTATACTGACTACTTGTGCAGCATTTAGTCTTAAGGTTTAGTTCTACATACTACCTTTTACTACTCACCATTTACTACTCACCATTTACTAAATACTACACACACTTGTTATACTAGACTCAGGATCAAACGCAAGATATTATATACTAGGTTATACTACTTCAGACACCAGGTAGACTAGAACCTACTTACCACTTACCACTTACCACTTACTACTCACTAAATAAACATAAGAAAGTTATACTCTACTACCAATACTCCACTATGAATGTGGGTAAGAATGTATGTGTATAGTAATCTAGTACTCTAGAAGTCCAGTCTTATAATTCCTAGTAGTCTCTAATAGTCTAGTAGTCTGGTGTTCTGGTGTTCTGGTCTGCCACTCTGGTCTAGTACTCTGACTTAGTACTCTGACTTAGTACTCTGACCTAGTACTCTAGTAGTCTGTTCACATCATAGTAGTCATGGAAGTGTGACTAAGTGGGACTCCCAGCCTGTCATCACTCTATACTTTCTACTTGCAGAACGCCAGTCTACCCACCTGTATAGACTGTTTAAGTTCAAGTTCAAATGGGTGTTTAGATTGTCCTTTATTGACCTATGCTGTCTAAGTATAAATTTACTCCGGACGAATTGGTCTCGTTACATAATGCTATAGAGCCATGATATCATCCTGGTAGCTATCTGGATCGACACACCTGGTATCAGGGCCTGTATTGCCAGAGATCGTTAGCTAGTGATTTAGTCTTCGGATGAAACTGGTCGTTGATTGATTCAGTCTTATGATACAACTGATTCTGGCCTCGCTGACAGATACCAGATTATCTTGTATTCGTATTTCTAGTGCAATGTCATCGAAAGTTTTGAACATCAATCATTGGTTCAAGCAATCTCAATAGCTTATGAAGCCATACACTCATTAGTCAATAATGATGTAAGCAATTATTCCTCAGTAGGACTACCCACTTTAATAGACTTTCAAAGGACTCAATCATGATTCTTAGATCTGATGTCCCATTGAGAATTTAATAAGGACATTCTGAATTCCTTTCCTGCATTAACGACTCCATCTTCCTAGCAATGAATCTTCTGAATTCCTCTTTGAACATGTTAGTTGCATCAGAAACCCATTAAAGAAGAGGTTAAATCATTCTTGGTTCCACTTAATTCTTAACCGTCTCCTTATTCTTCAAACGAGAGCTCCTCTTCTAGATCCTCATTCTCTTCGTACATTTCCAGATCATCCGAATCAGAAATCCCCTCAGAATCAGAGCCCTCATTCTCATCCCTATTCTCATTCTCATTTCCATTACTTTCACCATCGCCATCGCCATCGCCATCGCCATTAACTTCAATTCCATTATCTTCTTCTTCGGATTCCAGTTCTGGATAGTCCACAATTATTGCATCCGGATCGACATCTCCATGCTCCTTGCCGTAAACCCGGAAATACGCGATCTTCCTCCGGCACCGGAGACACGCCTCCGCGTCCTCGTTGCCGTTCTCAATGGCATTGAGGCGCGCCGTTATGCAAACGTAACAGAAAATGTGCCCGCAGTTGGTGATACACGCGTTGGTCACCTGCGACCCGCAACCTTTGAGGTTGTTTTTTTCCACGAGCTCCACGCAAATTGCACACTGCGAAATGGGGAGATCTGTATAAGGTGTTTTGACTGCGCTTGGCGATACTCCATGGGCGGGTTTTTTGGCCACCATGGAATTGGCCATTTTCCGCCATTTCCGGAGATTGAGCAATGGGAGAATAAATACCAAAAATTCCGTCATCACGTTCCACACCAACTGCCGGTTCTGGAACTCGAAATTGACTTTATCTCCGTTGAATTTGAGGAGATCTGCCACTACTGGTGTCACCACAATCCCCAAGATTCGGTGCACGATGCTGGGGAACCGACCGTGGATAATGAAGAGCACCGTATTGAGGAGCTCCACCACTTTGTATGTGTCTTTGAACATTTTGAGAATGTTGCCACTGTAACGAGCCAAAAATGAGCTTATTTTGGCCCCGAAAACCCGCTGAATCTGCACACGGTTCTCTCCAAAATTGTATAAATACGACTGGGCTTTCTGGAGGAAATACTCCCCGAAAATCGTCCCTAAAAGAAGCACCCGAGTGCCACGGGTTATGAGCGCGCCACGGGCCGAGTCCAGAAGTTTTAAGTTCTGGAGCTTATTGCCATAAGATGAGCCTGTCTTGAAGGTAGTAATGCGAAATACCACGAGTTTGAGTGCCAAAGACCAAAGCTCGGGGTGCAGGTCATATGACCACGACTTGCTGGAAAGAAGCAGGAACGCTTCCGAAAGCTGTTGCTTTAAAAGCGACAACAACTCGTTATCTAAGATCAGTGCATCCAACTGAGAAACCCTCGGCGAGGGGTAAGAAAAGGACGGCATAATGAAAAGAATGGGTGGGTCGTATTGATGAGTGGTTTATGTGGAGTGAGTTGATGTGAAGTGTGGAGAAGTGCGGTGACTTTCTGCAGTACCACACGACTACCTGCAGGAAATTA
This sequence comes from Metschnikowia santaceciliae, assembly GCA_002374485.1. Taxonomy (NCBI): domain Eukaryota; kingdom Fungi; phylum Ascomycota; class Pichiomycetes; order Serinales; family Metschnikowiaceae; genus Metschnikowia; species Metschnikowia santaceciliae. Next base: position 107,927 of record NKZN01001352.1, on the reverse strand, counting down.
CCTTGACCACCCGTTTAGCCAAATCCTTCACCAAGATCGAGGAGTCCGTCAATATTGAGTCCATGGCCTTCTGAATTGTAGTTTCAAGAATGTGTAAGAGCCCCAGACCCCATGCATAGGCCAAAATGCAGTGAAGAAGCCGTAGAAGCGTGACCTTGGCTGCAGGCGAGTTCTTGTAGATGGCCAACTTGGCCAAGATACTCTCCACCACCGAGTCTCTGCTCATAAGATGTAGCACGCGATTATTGGTGGTCACTACACGGAGGTAGTTTTCGAGCACAGCCTCCAAATTGGATACCTTAGCCATCATGAAGCCGCTCACCATGCAGTCCTGGGCTATAGGCGACAGCAAGATCTCAAACTTGGGGTCCTGCGAGTTCCAGTATAAAATGGAGTCCATGGCGTTGAAGTGCCAATAGGGATCCACGAGCAAATTGTAGTACACGGTGACCACGTCGTGCTTAATGAGGAGCTGGCGGACCGACGCTGTGCAGTACACTAGTTCACAGAGAATGGGCAAGACAAATTGTCTGAATGGGAGATTGATTTTGGACAAGTCTCTTAAGAGTGGAATGGCGCCCAACTTGGCCAATTCCGTTTCACGTGTGCGGTTCAAGTAGCAGCAGTTGTAGAGCGAAGGACACACGATGTTGACCACCTCTTTGTAGTGCGGATTGGACGGCACGTACTGGCGCAACAAGGTCACATAAAACTCCAAGATATCGGCGGAATTAAGTGGGCGGAGGATCTCTGAGATGCAGCTGATGGACCGGAAAAACTTCAACAACGCCATTTGCCGGCCAAAGCTAAGTGCAGGGTACACTTTAATCAAGAGTTTGAACAAGTCGGGGTTGGAGATGTTTATGCGGACTCTGACCTCGGCCTGGCCAAAGAACTTGATCACCTCGAGGATCTTATCAATAGTCAGCAGGATTTCGGCAGAGTCAAAACGTGATTGGTCAATGTGACCATGGGATTGGTCAAGACGGGTCAACCGGTTCAAAAGAACAACAAACCAAAAAAGAACCCCATATTTCGACAAGATCCGGCACATATCTGACTTGAAGCGAGTGAGGTCATTGGCCAAGATCTCATGGATACAGTTGATGGCCACCAAGGGAAAATCGGGGCTGGTTTCAAAGTCCTCCTCAAGAAATCTTGAGAGAATGCGGAGTCCACCCGAAGAAACAAACATAAGAAGCGCTTTTTCCGATCTCCTAAGCGTTTTTACAAACTTCACCACCTGCAAGCGAACCTTGAGCCCGAACGAGAGCTTGGAGAAGCGAATGATCATGGGGATTCCGCCCAAAAGGGAAAAGTTCTCGATCTGGGCGATGTTGTGTTCGAATATGCAGTTAAGAATGCCCAACACCTGAAACCAGAGCTTCTGGTCCTCATGCAACTCCAGGCTATTTTCCAATAGCTCCATAAGCGTAAGCACACCATGGTCCCGGATAAGAATATCATGAGAAATGGGGTATTTCTCTACGAGGTGGAGGATCCGACCGGTGATTTTGGCAAGCGACTTCTCCAACCCCTCGCTGTTCTGCTGGCAGAGCCCAACCTTGGCCACCAACTTGGAGAGAAGGTAGCCCATTTTCATCTGCACCTCGAGCTCGTTGGTGTCGAAGTTGTTGATGTCTAGCTCCAAGAATGGGTCCTGGTCCTCCTCCTGGTTTCCTTTTGTGAGTGCAAGCTGGAGCTTATCAGGACTGAGGACCATGGATGAGTCCAGAAGTTCGGTCTCGGCCTCGGAGAATTTCTGGAGAAGCTGGGCCCGGGAAAACGGTGTTACCTGGGAAATCACCTTGTTCAGGACTTGATTTTGGGGCCTTTGTTCTTGGTTCTTTCCAAACACATTCTGGGCTAGTCCATGAACATTCTGTGCCAGCTCAGACCTATCCCATTCCCTATTCTCTCCCGCATTTCCTTCCTCATTCTTTTCCCGCGTCGACACGGACCCAGAGACTTCCAGCAACTCGCCTATGGTCTCATTGAAGTTCACCTGGTTGAGCCACCTGTGCTTCAAAAGAAGAGAGGCACTGGTGCGGAGACTAGGTTGTTTCTGAAAACACTCCAAAAGAAAGTCTCGGGCAATCGGCGTGAACCCCACCGGAATCGGAGGGTGTTCATCCGTGCCTATAGCATGAAGGGCTGCCATGGGGTTCAAGTCATGATACGGAGGGTGTGTGGTAAAGAGCTCAAGAACCGTGGCCCCCAACGACCAGATATCTGAGGCAGTACAGATACCATCACCACCCAAAACAGATTCAGGAGCCATCCAGTTGGGTGTACCCACGATGGTATTGTGCAGGGTAGCCACCTTGGTGGCCACACCGAAATCAGCCAACTTGACTCCACCCGACGCGTCGATCAACACGTTGGCTGCCTTGACATCGCGGTGAACCACACCCTGCTCATGCAAATACTCGAGACCCTTAAGAATGGGCCGCACATATGATACAATGCGGCCTTCCAGAAATCCGCGCCCCAAGCGTTTGTATATTTGGCGTAGTGAGCCATTTTGGCAGTATTCCAAGAAAACATTCAACGAGTCTGGGGTCTTGACAAACCCATGATATTTCACGATATTGGGGTGCTTCAAAATCTTGAGAAGGTCGATTTCGCCCATGAGCCCGCTGATGTCGTAGTCCTTGTCCAAATTGATCTGTTTGATGGCCACCACGCTTTTGGTCTTGATGTTGACGCCTCGGTAGACGTCTGCAAAGGCCCCACGGCCGATTTTCTCGTGGATTTCAAAATCGCTTAAAGCATTAATATTCTGCTTTCCCTGATGTTTTTCAACCCGTTGTGCTGGTGTCAACGACACTTGGACTGCCGGTTCGGGATCCTCAGAAACCGTGGGCTCGGAAAATGCATACAGAGCTCCGATTTCGACGGGTGGTTTTGCGGTAAAAACCGATTCTGCTGCTTCCTTCCGGATTTGCAGGGGTCCAGAACTATCGTCTGGCGGTACTGATTGATGCAGAAGTTTCCCTAGAGGGTCAGGTTTCAGAGGAAACGCATCTACGCGTAAATTGGAGACCAGCATCTGGATTTTCTTGAGAAAAGGTGAAGCCGTGTGTTTCAGCGAAGCCGTATGTTTCAGCGACGTAAGAGAGTCAGCATTGGCGGGGAATTTTGGTGCCAGAGAGGTGGAGACGTGGCTGAACTTGGAAAACGACAAGTCCAAGTCCTGCGAGTCGTCGAGTTTGAAGGCATCCGGCAAGGCTTCATCCTCGTCGCGTTCCTGGAACCTCAAAAGCAAGTCCGCTTTGGAAAGTGCTTGGGATGGCGAAGACATTGGCGACTGCCGGGCATAAGGTCGGAGGTGTAGTTGACTGTTGATATCGGAGTGCACAAAGACGCGCACCGGTGTGGTTCTGGTCCAAGTCTCGGGTGGTAGACAATTGAAATTAAACAATAAGACAGCTACAGCTAGACTACTAGAAAATTAGACTACTGAACCACTAGAAAACAGAAAATAAGGCCGAATCTATTATATGAGACGTAATATAATATGCGTTATCTTCACTTTTTTTTTTTTTGAATCGGAATGTGGAGAGGCTAATGGTGAACACTGGAAGTGGCTCAGTAACTAGTAATGATTGATTACTCCAGAAGTAAGTTATACGAGATAAACCAAGGCTAATATTCTATTGGTCATTTTTGAACAGAAAGGATTAAATATGAGTATCGTTTTGCAGTCACCGCAGAATTTATTTTATAGAATTTATTTATATAAGCATCGCTTCTCACTTCTATACAACAATTATCGCAAATTCCATGTAGCAGTCGAAAAAAAAAGGACAAGTTAATGGAACCAGAGCTGCAAATTACTGTAAAGTGTCAAAATCAGCTTCATCGTGAAGCCAGCAAAATAATTTCCGAGAACACCATAGACGATGTAAAAGTACTTGTCCTTCAGCTATGGCAACAAGGTATAAACATGCAGGAAACAGCCACACCAACAAGTAGACAATTAGACAATTAGACAATTAGACAAAAAACTAGATTATAGGCAGGAACAGAACATAAATGCTGAATTTTAAAAACTACCAAAAATTTAATAGTGTGTATTTGTATGTGCTTAAATCTTGAGCTGCGAGTAATGGGTGCGAAATTATTTAGTGGAGCTCCACTTCCATTCTGCTGACGTGAGTGCGCGGAGGTCAATCTCCACCATTACCCACTCACCGTATGGCACCGTATGGCACCGTATGGCACCGTATGGAATGAGTGGACATGTACTTACGCTAGTCAACCCGAAAATAGAATATAAAAGAAACGACGCCCTAAAATGGTTTATCCTTTTTTTCATACAATTGAAAACACACCTTTATCTATCCCTCTTCTACACATCTCTCTTATACTAAACTCACTATGGTCAAGGTATTACTCGCACTCTCCAGCTACTATGGGCCATTCTACGATGATGGAGCCAAAACAGGGGTCTTTTTCGATGAAGCCTACCACCCATGGAAAACTCTTGTTGATGGTGGAGCAAAAGTCACCTTAGTTTCGGAAACTGGCACTTTTGGTTGGGACGAACACTCCTTGGTGGGAGGCTTTGCTGAGGCCTAAGTGATTGCAAATGATGAGACGCACTCATTTATCCAAGCCACCAAAAATATCAAGAAAACTCCGGAGGTGAATCCTGCAGATTACGACATTTTCTTTGCTGCTAGAGGACACGGAGCCATTTTTGATTTTCCTCAAGCCAAGGATTTGCACAAGCATATCTTAGCTATTGCTAAAAAAGACAGTGTGGTTGCAGCCGTTTGTCACGGCCCAGCTATTTTTGAAAACATCAAGACTGAAGATGGCCAATATTCTCTCAAGGGAAAAAACTTGACTGGATTTACAGATGATGGAGAGAAATTATTGAAGGTGGACCATATTATAAAGGCACGCAATTTGAAAACACCTAAGAAAGGGCCGTTATATGCAGGCGCAAGCTATATTGAGCCAGCTAATCCATGGGTTTCATTTACTGTTACTGATGGAAAGTTAGTCACTGGAGTAAACCCAGCGTCTGCTACCGAGACTGCAGAAAAGGCCTCGGCTGCTTTCTAATAGCCAACAAATTGTTCCTAATACACTACCTATAACCTCCAAGAATAAACCAATCCTCTGGATACAAACTAGTCTACCACATCACTTTCAGTAGCACTTTTACAACTTCATGAGTTCAAAAAAAAATTAAACTGCTCAAATTTTCGTATCTGACATGATAGTGGGTATGGTGAAGGACTGGTATTTTGTGATTTGACAACACAATGCCAGTCTATGGAATAATTTTCATACCGTCGTATGTCATTTTTTTTTGATTTCAAGCTGTAAAGTTGTAGTATCGTAAATTATAGATTTCCTTAGAAATAAGTATTTTTTTATAGACGTAATTTGTAGAATTGTACTTTCTAGTGTCATTAACTTCTTGTGGACTCATGAATTTGACTACTGGTAAATTTGCATATCCTTAATAAAAGTGAAGATATGAAAATTCAATGTCATACTACTACTAAATACTACTTATACCAGTACTTAAGCCAGTACTTAAGCCAGTACTTAAGCCAGTACTTATACCAGTACTTAAGCCAGTACTTAAGCCAGTACTTAAGCCAGTACTTAAGCCAGTACTTAAGCCAGTACTTAAGCCAGTACTTAAGCCAGTACTTAAGCCAGTACTTAAGCCAGTACTTAAGCCAGTACTTAAGCCAGTACTTAAGCCAGTACTTAAGCCAGTACTTAAGCCAGTACTTAAGCCAGTACTTAAGCCAGTACTTAAGCCAGTACTTAAGCCAGTACTTAAGCCAGTACTTAAGCCAGTACTTAAGCCAGTACTTAAGCCAGTACTTAAGCCAGTACTTAAGCCAGTACTTAAGCCAGTACTTAAGCCAGTACTTAAGCCAGTACTTAAGCCAGTACTTAAGCCAGTACTTAAGCCAGTACTTAAGCCAGTACTTAAGCCAGTACTTAAGCCAGTACTTAAGCCAGTACTTAAGCCAGTACTTAAGCCAGTACTTAAGCCAGTACTTAAGCCAGTACTTAAGCCAGTACTTAAGCCAGTACTTAAGCCAGTACTTAAGCCAGTACTTAAGCCAGTACTTAAGCCAGTACTTAAGCCAGTACTTAAGCCAGTACTTAAGCCAGTACTTAAGCCAGTACTTAAGCCAGTACTTAAGCCAGTACTTAAGCCAGTACTTAAGCCAGTACTTAAGCCAGTACTTAAGCCAGTACTATATGAAACACTACTTATACCAGTACTGTTAGATCCGCCATAGTCAGGGCCTGCCTATGAAGGTATTATGAAGCCTCTCAGTCCGATTGTTACAATGACCATTGCAAACGCCGTGTCACAACCATCGTTGTATGAAGTACGATGATGGTCCTTTCGAATATTCTGGAACAATCCTTACCATTATTGTAGTGGAGAGTTTTTCGGTGCTACGTTTCTCTCAAAGTTATCCAAGCCACTCCAGTTCCTCTCTTTGAGAAGCCGTCAACGAATACAAGATTAGGAAAACACACGTTATAAAGAACATAACAAGCACTTACACCACTACAAAAATTACTACTAACTTATATTATACTGTTAAAGCATCTCACGTCTATTGAAAGATGATTTTATTAATCTCTGAAATTAACAGAAATCGCTAGAAAATGAATTACGAGCGAAGACTGGCGAAGACAGAAGAATGTCTGGAAAGCGGGCATGAGTGTCCTGCTCAAAACAACAAAGTGCACGACTTGTTGGCGCTTACTGCTTTGCGCCTGCAATTGTGGAAGGGTGATAACGTTTGTTAGATTCCTATAAACTCAACCTGGGGTCGCCGTGTGCTTCTCCGCCCTGTCTTAATGACGCGAATTCCCCCTTCTTATAGGACAAGCCATATTGGCTTGCAGGTTGTCTTAAATAATTCTCCTAGCGGTAATTTTCTCCTAGCAACCATTTCCTCCTTGTGTTAGAAATGTGCTAAACTGCACATGAATCGAGTGTTAAGTCTAACACTTGCATGCTCTATTCACGTTCCGATTGGACACGTGAACCTGAACTTTGCTCACGTGCATATAGGCACGTGATCCTGAGGTACAGATGTCCCGCAAGTTCAACACGACTCGCCAATTTATGCTCTTTCTCACATCAATGTATTAATGTGCGCATTGCGAAGGCAACTAAGTACTTTCATTTTAGTTGATTTGGTTTAGCATTCACAGAACATCAGTATCAATGCTTGAGCTTTTTTTCATGCGAAGGTCAATTAAATAATACTACGACTACAACAAATCTGTACTCTATTACTATACTAATTATGTTTTGATATAGGGGATGATTTGATCATCAACTTGTATATAACATTATGGTGCCAAATCATTATGCTATCAAATGCATTGAAATTGGGAAGATCAACCGGGACTAATACTATGAAATGAAGATACAAGTATCATTAGGGGTAATGTTGCTTGTCAATGCTATAAAAAAGGGGTCTAGAAAAGCCAATTTACATTGTCAGTGTATTGCCAGCCTGTTTCCAGTATATTGCCAGTCTATTTTTAGGCAATTGTTAGCCTATTGTTAACCTATTGTTCAGCTTATTGTTAGTCCATTGCTTGATACCTAAGCTAAAGTCTGCTAAAGTCTGCTAAAGTCTGCTAAAGTCTGCTAAAGTCTGCTAAAGTCTGCTAAAGTCTGCTAAAGTCTGCTAAAGTCTGCTGTCTGCTAAAGTCTGCTAAAGTCTGCTGTCTGCCAAAGTCTGCTAAAGATCTTCTGCAGTCTATGCTAAGTCTATGCTAAGTCAAGACTCAAGTGTATAGCCCAAATAAAACGTCAAGGTCTAGAACTTCATAGTCTGGAAAAAATATGGGCCGATTCTGGATTGGACCCACACCAATTTACTGATTCTGGACTGAATATGGCAGTTTCTGGAATGTCTAGAATACTGAAACGCTAGAAATATCCAGATTCAGACATCCTTTTATCCTTCTTTAGGAAGCTCTAGACGACTGTCCAAGTTGAAACAATGAAATTAACAATTACCCCAATAGCCACCAAAAATGCAAAAAAAGAAGTCCCAAAAAAAAAGAAGGAACCAAAAAATCTTAATCAAGCTAGCTTCATTTCATGAAACTCTTATTTTTTTGTCTCAACTTGGACTTTTCCTTCAAAGGGCATAAGATTCCACAAAACTATAGAGTCTATACTCTAACATAATTATCCCAGACCAATTTCATATGTAGAATTACTAAAAGGCATGGATAAAAGAATGATACATACAAGAATAGACGGCGCAAAAGAATGGACAATATAGGAGGAAATGTGTGGATAAGAATGGAGCTGGAATCTGGCAAGTAGTACCGGAAACCAGGTACCTCCATGATTTCATCAGATTCCATAGGCCAATTCTTAGAAAAACCCCTTTGGAAAGTCCTACAGCAATCACTGTAAAATGTGGGTATATAAAGGGTTGGTTCCCCCAGAATTTGCTCCCTGTGCATCATTCAAAGAGCCCAGGAGACCGAAAACTGCCGACCAAGGGCAACTAACCCGCCGAACCCCTAGCCCTCTGACATCCCATTATTTGTCCCTTGTTGCTTGCTTTTCTTTGGAATCTTTGGATTTTTGCGGTGATGCACCGGTTGAGTCTAGTGGGATGTACGCCAGAGCCTAGTCTTTGTGAGGCGAGCGGTCCCTCCGTTCTCGGATTCCAAGTTTTAACATTTTCTTGGCTGGCTCAATCAGGGCTTTTTTCTTGTTTTTTTTAGCTTGGAAATTTTACGGATTTTCTAAACTGTGATTGTAGTGTAGGCATACTTTGCACTGGAACCTGGGCTATTATAACCCAGAAACCTCACCATAAAAAGGCTCAACGCAAAGGGCCCCCTTTTTCTTCTGCTTTACCACAAAAATAGGATATTTGGAAAGCGTGAATTCCGGACACCACAACAACTTTTTTTGGAGCTCAAAATCTCGACTGGGTGTATTTTAAAGATCTCTAAGTAGGCGTATTCCGACTGCGACCTCCAGTTCCGGGGGTTCCTATACATAAATGATCAAGCTCAAGATTATACCAAAAATTTTCAGTCCCATGAACTGCACCTCTTTTATATAGTGTGAAAATTTCCACATAACCCTGAAAAGTAGACATGCAGTCGTCAGACACACACACTAAGGTCAAAATATCGTTATATGCAGGAACCACATAGCGGAAGCGACTATCTTTGGAATTCGATTCTCTTTAATAATCGTAAATGCTGGTACCAAATGAAGTTTTTCTCTACTGTGTATAACTTGCTTTTAGGAGCACACTCTGTTTTCTATGGATGATCTATTGACTGTGGAGAGGCCAAGAGAATGTGTCCTACAGTTTTGGTCAGTGCCACTGTCTTAGACTATTAGCTTAACAGTTTTCATAAGATTATGGGGATTCAACTAAATTTGTATGAATGCTTTATTTTAAGTGCAAAAAGATTGCAACACCACAATTTCACACATGGTCTCCCACTGCATTACTCACTGTGGCCCTAAGTGGCTTAACTAACGTTGATCGGACGGGAAACAGTGCTACACACTTGGTATGGCCGCAACCGAAGGTAAAACTTTGTGGTTTTTTGAGTAGCCAAAAAGCTGAGGGTGATTTCTTTCAAGCATTTCGGTATATTTCAAGGCTTTTAACAGACTTAGAGACTATTAATTTGCCTTTTCAACTGTACGCAAAAGAGATTATATCACGCAATACTTCCACCAAAGTGTAAACAATCATTTCCGTAATTTCATGTATTAGATCAAGTACTCAGTTTCATTGTTTTGGAGCAATAGTCCTAAATCAAAGAGTCCAGAGTTACTCAATACGGCATAAGGAATTGTGAATATACCCAATGGAATTTTACTCCAACATCTACATGAATAAAGTATCCATTGTGCTTTAAAACTAGATGCTGACTTTTGAAACTACGATAACTTTTACTTCCATCAAATTCTTAATTTTGTGGCCACTGATAAGTCCAATCTAAGCAAATATATGGAATTTCTGATTGGTGCCTTCAATATTCTTTTAGACAGAAGTGTGAGGTCGCTTTTTTCAACGTAAACCTTGGTTGAAATGGCAACTGATATGCAAATCTTCTCCCAGACCATCATATTCAAAATAAGTCTGAGCTTGTCTCTTCAACTCATAAAAAAAGTACGAATAGTATAGCTTGTATGCTTCTTTGCCTCCTTGCACTGTGGCACATGATCATGAGTATCTCTCGAGTATCCTGATGACCTACAAGTGCAACATAAATTGAAGTGTACTATAGTATGATATAGCATAGCGTAATCAGAGTAGATTTAGTATAGAATGGCTCAAAATGTAGTTTAGCAGAGTTTCATATAGTATTGTGTTATTGTGTCATATAGTATTGGATAGAGTGTAATAATATGAGGTAGTATAGTCTTGTGTAGTGTAAAATAGTTTAATAACATTACCACTGTAATTATTGAATCTATAACTACCAAGTATTGGTTCAGAGTGCTCGAAATTCTCTCAATATTGAGGGACATGGCCATTGTGCGACATACAATAACATATGATATCAATACACTTTTATGAATTTAGTTAAGACATTGGATACGCGAGAAAAAAAGAGAAATGTTGCTATATTAGAAGCAAAAAAAAGAAAAATATGTAAGCTTGTGCTTGAATTGGATAAATTGGGCGAGGAAGTGATTAGAGATTATGAGCCCTGATACTCCAGAAATTCTCTAAAAAATAAACTGTAGAACTACTAAAGCGTAACTACATTAAAAGATTTAGGGAATAAATTCAGAACATCCGAAAGGCTTCTCGGAGCCTATGGTACACTGTATAGTAGCAAACAACTATAGACAAATTTATGTACACTTCTTCTGAAAAGTATAGTCGCACTATACTAAAACTCATATCCCACAAATCACCTGATTTAGCTGGACCTAAGGGTTCTGCAGTATAGTAATTTATTTGACCATTTTTCATAGAGTAATTAGACTGTATGCAAACAAGTATTTGGAGCAGTACCACGACCCGAAAGATGAACCTGAATCTAATGTCAAGCTTCAAGAAGACTACTTCGATTTGAAAGAAAAGTCAGATTTGAGTATGGACTCTTTGAAAGAGTACTTGTACGAAGAGATATTAGAGATCACTGAAAAAGTACAAATAGAGACTAGGTTTTTGGATGCATCAATTACATTTGTAGATACATTAAACACTTTCAAAGTCTCATTTAATAACCAGGTACTAATTTGGAATTACCCCTTTTAGTACTGACCCTGCTGCATTTAGTGCTAATCGACATAGACAACTTATAGTACTGAAGCTACACACGTTTAAAAAAAATAAAAAAAAAGTCTGTATTAATATAAAGTATCAAAAAGCTTCACTTTGTAACACTGTATTCAATTCATTGTCTAGCGAAGAGCTTAGGCAATAACACAGGCTGGAGACCATCCGTACTTGGTCTTGAGAGTCCAGAAGTTGTCCTTTGGAGCCGAGGTGGATTTCTTGGAAGTTTGTTGAGGAGCAGCCATTGTAAATGAGACAGTTGATAGAGACTTAAAAAGCACGAAAAAGCCGGGCTCTTTATACCTTTCCTACCTCTCTGTATGTGTGTATTGCTGGGTAACCACTTTCGCAGTATTGGGTGCGAAAAACGGCTAGTCGCATCGGTGTAAGAGACAGTTTCCCGATTAGGTTGCCACAAAGACCCATCCAGGTCAACCAAAAAAAAAAAATTAATAAAGGGGAAAAACTAAGTAGAATTGAGAAGAGGAGTCAACAAGAGAAGATATTGGAGGCAAAAAAAACACAGAAAAAACAGAAAATAGTGTACTTTTTTTTTTTTGGAAAACTTATTAGTTAAGAATATATCAGGGCTCATAACTTTGTTTTAGACCAGAGTCCACAGTATCTCTTTTCCACCACCCTTCAACTAATTGTATCGTTCAATACGAGAGGAGTAAATCCTGCAGATATAATCGAGCCATACTATATGCACTTTAAGACATCATACTTATGCATAACTAAGGTGATGCATACCTTGAGTGTATTTTATTTGGATTCAGAGGTATTCCAAGGTATCCACTTAACTTTCTGACACAGTTTTGCCCCGGCGTGATCCAGGTGTTTACGAAACGAGAGAAAAAGTATTTGGGAGTTATTTTGTTTGTTGTTATACCGATAGGTTGTTATACCGATAGTACTGTTGAAATAAAGAGTAGTGGTATAGTCTAGTAATATGACAATAGTGTGATATAGAGTAGGGTGCACTGGTGTAGAGAAGAAGTAAGAGGTGAAAAGAGAGTGCGTTACTTCATCTTTTAACCAGCCAAGATACTTAAGGAATATGCCAAAAATGCTCCCACTGAGTCCAATATGTTATCTTCCTAAAACCCCATACTATCACACCACAGCAAGAATATTGGACCTTTGACCAAGAAGTTTTGGGTCCAAGAAAATGGTCCAAGAAAATGGTCCAAGAAAATGATTCAAGAAAACGTTCCAAGAAAACGTTCCAAGAAATTCCAAGAAAACGTTCCAAAAAAGAGATCATTGTACCAAATTATTATTGTCTGAATATTGGCTAAAGCGAAGTACACCGACAGGTACACACAAAAACTGCTTTGTCCTAATAATCCATTCTACTACTCTCTATATACTAGGATTAGTAATATATACTACTACACATTAAATTCGTGTTTTTATGTCAGGTATTCTGTTTACTATGTTCATTCGCTGACATTCAGAGGGAGGAATCAGGCTACTTAAGTAGTTGATATCGAGGACGTCTAGTCCGGTTGTTGCTGCGTGCTTGCGGAGAAAACGCTTAACCAGGACAATGACACTGATTGCGCCTGGTCGTTGCACCAACCGATACTGTCAAAATGAGATGTGACTACGTTATCCAATGGCCATTGTTAGGATTGGACGGCCATGCTTTAAAATACCGAGTGAGCACTTTCTATGCTGGATCTAACACTACAATTGGTATTAGACTCACTATGGTATTATTCTACCCATATCCTGTGTAACAACGGCTACCCAAAGATATTCACAAAAACCATGGTAGCAATTCTATGCTGATCTTCCACTTGTTTCAGAACCTATCAATGAATAAACTCAATTTTTATGCACAAATTACTGTAGTACACAGAATAGTATAAACATAGACTTCAAATTGAGTAGTACGAAGAAATACAGACGAATATGAGTACTACAAATATGACACACTATACAGAACAGTAACTGAACAATTGATGTACAGTGTATAGAACAGTAACTGAACACTTTATATACAGTGTATAGAGTAGTGATATACAGTGTATAGAGTAGTGATATACAGTGTATAGAGTAGTGATATACAGTGTATAGAGTAGTGATATACAGTGTATAGAGTAGTGATATACAGTGTATAGAGTAGTGATATACAGTGTATAGAGTAGTGATATACAGTGTATAGAGTAGTGATATACAGTGTATAGAGTAGTGATATACAGTGTATAGAGTAGTGATATACAGTGTATAGAGTAGTGATATACAGTGTATAGAGTAGTGATATACAGTGTATAGAGTAGTGATATACAGTGTATAGAGTAGTGATATACAGTGTATAGAGTAGTGATATACAGTGTATAGAGTAGTGATATACAGTGTATAGAGTAGTGATATACAGTGTATAGAGTAGTGATATACAGTGTATAGAGTAGTGATATACAGTGTATAGAGTAGTGATATACAGTGTATAGAGTAGTGATATACAGTGTATAGAGTAGTGATATACAGTGTATAGAGTAGTGATATACAGTGTATAGAGTAGTGATATACAGTGTATAGAGTAGTGATATACAGTGTATAGAGTAGTGATATACAGTGTATAGAGTAGTGATATACAGTGTATAGAGTAGTGATATACAGTGTATAGAGTAGTGATATACAGTGTATAGAGTAGTGATATACAGTGTATAGAGTAGTGATATACTCTAGAGTAGTGATATACAGTGTATAGAGTAATGAATAAAGTAGTAGTGAAGTAGTTCTTACCAATGGTGATACAACTCAACATGACGAATTAGTACTTCTTGTGCCTAATTACTTGCTGACTACTAACCAGCTTCCAACCAAATTGACACCTCCTTGTAAGCTATTGCCTGACTAAGAAAAGAGTGTTTGATAATTTAATCCTCTGAATGAACTTGAGGTGAGAAGTACAAGAAGAATATATGTCTGTTCATAGAGACATCTTACCTCCAATATATATAGAGTAGTGTTAGATCCACGATGGGCAGGGCAATGCCCATAGAGGTATTATGAAGCCTACGCCGTCTGATCGGGCCACTCCAGAATGTTCCAGATGCCACCTCCTCAGTCAACATGGTACAAAGCACCAGGGTAGAATGTGATAAACCCGAGGTACCAGGTCAGAATGTGAGCAGTTTTCCCGGTCGGATTATGGGAAAACTGGTTGAATAGGCGACCCGGCCGTCAACTACTTAAGTAGCTCGATTCCCTCATTTTTAGGAATCATCAACCAACAAAAGTAACTTAGTACATGAACGTTTCACAAGAATCTAACAAGTAGTATAACTAAATGTTAGAACCCAACAATTCACCCCCTGTCAGTCTATATATTGAACATATTCCTTATAAAGTAGTAGTATATATTGAACATAGTATAGTAGAGAGTGGTCACATGAGTATATCAACTGATACGAATATGTGTACGTCACACATATAGAGCATAGGTGTATAACCCAGTAGTATATAGAGTATGGAATAGAGTGAATATATATGTATAGGACATTCTTTATGATGCAGGATGGTTATGATACGTTGTGTTTCACAATTCACACGCTCGTCTCCAGTTGTAATCGAGTACTCCATAATGCTACTAAGAGAAGACTCGGACCAATGTCTTCCACTCCCCTAGAAGCGTCACTCCACTGGAAGACCAATCCACGAGAAGGGCTATCCGCTGTAAATACTGATCGCTACCATCCTTGTATAATTTTTGATTAAGAAATGTACAGTATTTGGAGATTCAATCATGTGCTATGTCTAGGTAGCTCTATAGTGTCTACACGCGGTACTGTATTAGTGTGGTAGTATTGGTACGCAGGATGTAGTACATAGGATGTAGTACATAGGATGTAATAATAGGATCTAGGAATAGAGTATTAGTGAAATAGAGTGTTAGTGAAATAGAATATTTCATTTGCATGGATATAGACTTGCATCACGCATATACAACTGTACACTATAATCTATTTACTAAAGACTTGGCTTCGCTACCTGGGTCAACAACTTGCCTGGGGTCTTTTTATGGTCAAAAAGAATCCCCCAAGACTCCGGGATCTTGCGGAAATCATTTTGCTTGGTCAAATCCATCACCGTATAGTTGGACTTCCGGTACAGAATCTTGCCCTGGTCTACCCAGCTCAAAAGATCATCCAAGGCCTTGGGGAATTGGGATTGGTAGTCCAAAACAATGAAGCCCTGCACAGAAAGTCGGTTGGTGATAATCTGAGGCCACATGGCGATTCTGCTCTGCTTAAAGTCATTATAGCCCGCGATAGCACCACATGCAACCACCTTCCCGAAAGGTTTGGTCAACATCAACATGACATCAAGTACTTTTCCTCCCACACAATCGAAAAACACATCGCAGAATTTCTCCTCTCCCAACGCTGCTTTGAGGTCCTTCACAAACGTCTTGCTCCGGTAATCTACACACACATCAGCTCCAAGCAGCTCCACATGGGCGCACTTCTCAGGCCCGCCGGAAATACCAATGACCTTTTTACACCCAACCACATTTTTCGCAATCTGCACACACATCAGGCCGGTGGCACCCAGCGCAGCAGAAACAACCACCACATCGGATTTTTTGATTTTGGCCACATCCAAAAGCCCAAAATATGCCGTCAACCCGGTCATGCCCAAAACATCGAGATATATGGGCAAGGGATAGTTTTTGCTTGTGATTTTGGTCAGGATATTTTCTTCCCGGAGAATCACGTACTCGGCCCATTTAACCGTTCCGGTGATCAAATCGCCGACTTGATACTTACTAATTTTAGAAGAAACCACTTGTGCCAACCCGGAAGATCTCATGATATCTCCTTTGACCACTGGCTCCACGTACATTCGGTCTGCCTGCACTCCTTTCTGGATCCATGCCCGTTGGGACGGATCATTGGAGAGGTAGATGGTTTTGGCCAAGACCTCACCGGCCTTTAAATCCCGGAGCGGTTTGGTGACCAATTTGAATGTTGCATTGGGGTCGTTTTCTTCAAAGTTGACCTCGGCATATGGGGGCGTGTTCAACACGAAACACTTGGTCTCTTTTACTGTCATGGTGGGTGGTGGAGCTACCCCACATTTGGAGACCCTCGGCTTGAAATATATACCGACACCCGTACACCAATATATAAAGAGACCCGTACACTCAATTAAACTCAAACCCACCCTTTCCTTCTAAACCAACGTAATATGTTTATACGATATAACCTAATAAAATCTATCTCTACTTCTCGTCTTGTTCGTTGGCCTCGCGCACCCAGCTCAAGCAGTTCACGTCTCCTGCCCTTCTGGGCTTGATCAAGTTCACCACCAACAACGA
This sequence comes from Metschnikowia santaceciliae, assembly GCA_002374485.1. Classification (NCBI taxonomy): domain Eukaryota; kingdom Fungi; phylum Ascomycota; class Pichiomycetes; order Serinales; family Metschnikowiaceae; genus Metschnikowia; species Metschnikowia santaceciliae. The sequence continues at coordinate 91,292 of NKZN01001352.1, read as the reverse complement.
CATGGCCAAGAGAATACACACCGCTCCACATGCCATCCACGAGTATCCCAAAAAGAAGTTCTTTCCGCCCAAAGCAGACCGTTGCGACAAGAAAATGTACTTATGGCCATTGTATGGCAACACAGGAAAGTGCAAGCCGATGGTCACCTCATACACACCACTCTGTAAAGCATCGTTATTGTTTCTCAATGCAAGTTTGTAAAAATCAGGTAAGGCCGATGTAAACATCCAATTCTGAAACTCCTCCCATGTCAGGATGTCCGGCACATTGGTGGAGTTGTAGCCATTGGGAAACTTTTTGGCCCAATTTGGAGGAGGCACAATGTCTCTATAGTCGTACTGGGTCTTTTTGAAGCGGTTTTTGTTCGAGGCCCATGCGATTCCCGAGTTGGTCATGGTGTAGTCAGAACTTGTACCGTTGACCGCAACCAAAGTCGAGCCATACGTATCGTTGAAGAGCGAATTGGCAATTAAACCACATGGGTAGATTCTCTTTCCATTTTCATCAATAGAAAGCGGTTCACAGTTGAGTCCCACTGTATCCTTGATAAGTCCCACGGAAGCAGCTGTGCCCTTTAATTGGTCCTCAGAGAACGACTTCACGTACCGTCTATGGTTTTGGTGGAAGTTTTTCAAACGGTAAAAAAGATAGAGAGGTCCCCGTATATCCTCAGGAACATGGAACTGGATTTTGCACACGTTTTTCTCCGCATCATCGGGCTGTGACTCGTCAGTTTCCAACTTCCACTGCGGAGGAAGCAAGCCCGTGGTGTTTTTAAGCCGGAAATCCGTATATTGGTCCGGAATAGGCAGCCAGTAGTCCCGAGATGCCAAAATCTCACACTGTGTGTATTCTATAGTGATATCCTCGAGTCTATGGGAAGCAAGCCACATGGCCACACCAAGAGGGATCAACACCACCCCCAACGCAAACAAAATGGGAATCACGCTTTTGGCCGTGAACACAGGGTTAACAGCCCGGAGCCTTTGCTGGGAAAAGTTGTTTTCGGGGGGTCTGCGGCTCTTCTGTTCTTTTTCCGGCTCTTCCGATTCGGAATCGGACTCCGCTTCCGACCCGCTGCCTGCATCGTGCATATCTCTCATGGAAGCCTCCGCCCTATCTTCGAACGGAGAGTCCGGCTGCGATCCAGCCACACTTCTTTCTAGAGAAGTTTTGTTCATAGGGTTTCTTGGGTTTCTTGGGTTTCTTGGTTGATCTTGGGGATGAAATTGCCGCGGCGAGTGATGTATATCACACGTGATGCGCACGTGTTAGGTCACGTGTCACAGTACACACTTAACAAGGTGATCGTTTTATAAGACCACTTACTATTTATTATAGATAATATAGAGTAGTATCAATTATTATAGACTATTAATTTACTCGAGCTTTAGTATAATAAGTATAGCTTACTGAGTATTAGTATAGACTGGTATAGATCTTTAGAGGGCTCCTAGGTTCACGGTAGTACTAGTAAAAACTACTAGAAACTGTTAGATTCTTGTTGTTACGTCAGGTACTCTGTTCAGTTTGTTCATTCGCAGATGATTCCGCAGAAGGAGGAATCTGAGCTATTTAAGTATTTGACAACCGCGTCGTCCGCCTAGTCAAAGGGTTGTTGCTAGGTGCTTGGCTTTCCAAATTGCCATAGAGTAAAATTGGACAGGATACCATACTGGTTTGCTTACTTTATATCTGACATACTAGTATGAGGAATAATTATGAGCACTGTTCTGATTTGGTACGCGATAGCTTGGCCGGAATTGGGGGCCGCGGCCGGAATTGTCCAACTACAGGACCTCCAAAAGTCCACCAAGCAAAGATTGTCAACTCAAAAATATGTAATGTGAAGTCCGGAATTCCAGTATTTCAACCAGCCGACTATTGGTTTTGTACGATGAAAAAAGGGCCGTTTGCGTTGGGCCTTTTTCTGCTGAGGTGGCCTGGTGTACGGGTTTTGTTTGCACCCATTCAATCTTAATTCCGAGGTCCCCACACTCCATTAAACATCTCGTGAGAAATACCTATCACGGTCACGTATGTGACTGTGGCAGAGATTGGGCAATCAGACATGGATACACCTTTCAGATGTAGCTTACTGGCACCTTCTTAGAGTATGGTGATTGATACAGTTGATACATGATCAATATATTCTTTGGCCACCTCCTGAACATGATGTGAGGCTTTGGGTTATACCTCTATATCTACACTTATCCGGTGGCCACCCAAAGGCATATTTACCAGCAAAGGCATATTTACCAGCAAAGGTATATTTACCAACAAAGGGTGGCAGGCTCCATATCGATAGGAAATCGTAGGCCTACCTACCGGACGGCTCGTGTGAGACACCTATTGTTAGATTCTTGTTGCTAAGTCAGGTACTCTGTTTAGTATGTTTTTTTGTTGGTGATTCCTCAGAAGGAGGAACCTGAGCTATTTAAGTTTTTGACAATGGCGTTCCCTAGTCAACGGGTTGTTGCTATGTGCAAAGGGGGAAAACTCTACACATTCCATTCTGATACCTCGTACAATAATGGTAGAGGAGTGGCACAATGGAGTGGTTATTTTTAGGATTAGACAGCGTAGGCTAAAAAATACTGAAATAGGGAGCACTAACGAAGGTGGATATAACACTACACTACTCTATAGTATGTTACTTTATACTTTGAACCATAGTAGTCTAAATACTAACTAGTCCTCCACTCACCAGTCCTCTACTCTACTCTACTCTACTCTACTCTACTCTAGTCTACTCTACTCTACTCTACTCTACTCTAGTCTACTCTAGTCTACTCTACTCTAGTCTACTCTAGTCTACTCTAGTCTATTCTACTCTAGTCTACTCTAGTCTACTCTAGTCTATTCTACTCTAGTCTACTCTAGTCTACTCTAGTCTACTCTACTCTACTCTACTCTACTCTACTCTAGTCTAGTCTAGTCTAGTCTAGTCTACTCTACTCTACTCTACTCTAATCTAATCTACTCTAATCTATTTACTACTTACTACTTACTACTTACTACTTACTACTTACGTATACTGGTATACGTCATAATCTATTGTAACTACCTGTATATTTTGCTAGATTATAGAGTGTTATTTCATACTACTTGATTGTATATATAGTTACCCTTTTCCGTGACCTTAAAGTGACCATTAGAATTAGACAGCGTAGGCTAAAAAATACCTCAACAGGTCGAGCACTACCGATAGTGGATCTAACAGAAACCTATAAAGTACTGTATACAGTATAGACTACTAGAGATTAGTATATGTAGTATAGACAATTGAGAATATACATTGTATAGATGACAGACTAGAATACATAGTTTAGATAGTAGTAGACTATAGAGTAATAGCAATCTAAGTAGTAGGAGTAGAGTGTGTTTGTATAGGCAGAGGAGGCATATTCTTATAGAGATAGTGTTAGACCTACCATGGGTAGACACACTACCCATATAGGTATCTTAGAGCCTGCGAATGCCAATGACTCATCCAAGGCACTATAGCCCGTGACTTGGACTCATTCAATTCACCTTAACTCGTGACATGGCGTTTAACCGCCTTACTTCACTTCCCGGTATTCACCGGTTCGCTATATAATCACCAGGATTTCCACTTATTGGGAATCCATCAACGAATGAACATAACTCCAAGTATTAGACGTATTCAAGAATCTAACAGATAGTATATAGTATTTAGTAGTATAATAGTGTTATGTTCTTTGATAACTTTTGGAAACCTAAACTTGTATTCGTTGATGGTTCCTCAAAGAGAGGAACCGGAGCGACTTATCTAACTAAGAAGAGAAACGTGGCTTCGAAAAACTTTTCACCAGAAAAACAATAAGATTCTTCTGGCATAGTGGAAAAGGCTAGCATAGTACTTCGTACATTAATGGCCGATGGGCGTGATACGGCGTTTGCAATGACCATTATTAGTATTGGACGTCGTAGGCTTCATAATGCCTCTATACGTAGTGTCCTACCTATAGTGGTCTAACAAGTAGTATAGTAGTATAGTAGTATAGTAGTATAAAGTAGTGTATAGTAGTATAATAGTATAGTAGTATATTAGTATAGGGTAGTGTATAGTAGTATATTAGTATAGGGTAGTGTATAGTAGTATAATAGTATAGTAGTATATTAGTATAGGGTAGTGTATAGTAGTATATTAGTATAGGGTAGTGTATAGTAGTATAGTAGTATAAAGTAGTGTATAGTAGTATAATAGTATAGTAGTATAATAGTATAGTAGTATAATAGTATAGTAGTATAATAGTATAGTAGTATAATAGTATAGTAGTATAATAGTATAATAGTATGGATAATATTGTTTTTGGAGATATGAACATGTCTTCTCATTTCAACCTATGTTTTAGTATATATTAATACACAGGGATATGTAAGTTGTACCTTACAAGACCAAAGTGCGAGAATTGTCGAGATGGGTGAAAACTCTTTAACCAGTACTAACCTGCACATAGTTCTTCATAGATGTGCATATAACATATCCACGATGTACCTTAGGTCCGTACACGCTAAGTACTCGTTGACATCTCATGACTCACACCCTCAAATGAATACTGAAGACACTTATTGAAAGTCTATTTTGCACCTTATTTATTTTAAATATATCCTATCCAATTGAGTATTAATATATTGTAGCCTAAATTCCTTGTCTATTTTTTTTATTTTTTTGAACCCTTTATTATTTTCATCTATCTATTAGCATACAGGTCGATGAGACCAGATTTTGCCCGTCCATTCAGAGTCATCTAAGAAGTTTCTTATTGAATGATTGTGGATAAAAATTTGCTGAATGTTTACGAAATACAAGTTTTAGGCGTGTACCATAAGTGATGGATATTCTAAAATTCTGTGTATACAATGTAGTGGGAAGTGGAGAAAGTATAGCAATAATTTAACTATGCTTTCTGAAATTTGAAAGTGATTATTGTGAAATATAATAATTATTTTTCTTATAATCATATTGTTTTTATTACATATACTCAAAACTTTATTTTTTAGCAAATGGCTCAAAATAATTTCCTTTATGAAATTGTAGGTCCCGGAATAAACCGAGCATATATATTGTTATGTTCTTTATAACGTGTGTTTGCCTAATCTTGTATTCGTTGATGGTTCCTCAAAGAGAGGAACCGGAGTGGCTTGAATAACTTTGAGAGAAACGTGGCACCGAAAAACTCTCCACCCGAACAATGGGTAAACATTGCTCCAGAGTAAACAAAAGGGGCCATCAATGCACAAAGTGGCGTGATGGCCGGAAACGCCGTGATACGGTGTTTGCAGTGGCCATTGCTGGGATCGTACATCGTAGGCTTCATAATGTCTCTATAGCTAGTGTCCTACTATAGTGGATCTAACATATATATATATTTATGTTTTCACGAGAACATGGCTTTGTAAGTGGTCAAGTAGCCATTTTGGTACAAGCGATTGATTTTCAATGTTTGAAGATCTGACTTAGACTAGCACACTAGCGTAAGGAGTCCTAGAGACGGCGAGGTGTTGACGGGTATATTGTGTGCACCACCTAAGTAGTATAGAGTAGTAGTATAGAGTAGTAGTATAGAGTAGTAGTATAGAGTAGTAGTATAGAGTAGTAGTATAGAGTAGTAGTATAGAGTAGTATAAAGGAGGGGGATCTCTACATAGTGGAAGTACGACCACCTGTACTCTTTCATCAGTACATCGTTAAGGCCCATACCCATCACCATGCCAAAGCTTTGGGCTTTTGAACTAGTAACGCATTGAAATACCCAAATTGTGAGTCAGCAATAGGTGTCCTTATACTAATCAGTCTAGGTTGACCAGCAGAATAGGTTGATGATTGGCTAGACTAATGTCTCCTAGTGATGAATGGCTGACTGACGAGAGTAATGCGTGATAGGTTCAACATAGTAGTAGCAGGTTCAAGGCATAGCAGTAGCAGTAGTAGTAGTAGCAGGTTCAAGGCATAGCAGTAGTAGTAGAATAGTAGTAGTAGTAGAGTAGTAGTAGTAGTAGAGTAGTAACAGGTTCAACACATAGTAGTAGTAGCAACAGCAGCAGCAGCAGTAGTAGTTATGTTAGACCCACAATAGACATTGCTCTATCTAATCAATTATTATTGAGCCTACACTGGCTGATCCCAACAATGGACATTCTAGGTCCTTCACAAGCTATTGTACAGTATCTGCTGTTACCACGTGAGTAGAACGCTTTTGGTGGTAACGTGCAAATTCTTCCACGACGTCCTTTTTCCGAAACTTATATATGAAACCCTGGTACAAACAGCGCATACTCTTAATGATTAATACCCCGACTAATGAATCTTACTATTTAATCCTCCGAATTTGGAATTGTGACCTTCAGTATACAAAAACATACATATCTACTCTGCTAGTACTACTAACTCCAAAAAAAAAAAAATCAATTGTCAATGTCTATAAATATCCTTAGTTCTAGGACATCTTCATGTCCCGGAGTGTAGGAAACGAGGCTAAAGTCCAGCTTTCACAGATGGTTTGTTTCACATCTGCTTCAGACATTGCTCCCCTTCGGTGAACCCGGGCACTCCACGTCACTGAATCAGGATACGCCAAAATCTGGGCCACCTGCATCGAGCCCAGGAGCGTCACCTTGAGCTTCTTGGAAAACACATATAGATCGAGCTCAAAGTTGATGTGTTTCAAGTCGGAAGAATCGATTCGCACGGGGCCCTTCAACGAAAGCTTATGAAGATCTTCATCAAGCGAAAGAAGCTTGGTCCATTTTGTTTTGAATGTCCGTAAAGTATCGTATATGTTCAGAAATGGTGTGTTTTCCGCCAAATACTGACAATACCTGTCCATGAGTGTTTCATTGTATAACACGGCGTCAGGGGAGTTTTTTGGCCGGAAAAGAAGTCCCTCAGTAGACTCGGGCCGAGACACATCAATAACAATGTTCATTTTCTGGTTAAACTCAAACTCATAGATGTTTTGGCTGGGACTGCTGAGGTACTTAAGCCCAGCACATGCCTCGAGGAGTTTGGCCTCGGTCTGGAGCCCTTCGATCTCCAGATCATTAAAGTGCTTTGTATTATTCAAATCCGCCTGCGCTTTTGCAGATTCTTTTTCCACTGCCGTAATATTTTCGTTGATTTGCTTGATCTGGTCTTCCACCGCTCCAATGGCCTTTTTCCGGGCCAAAATCAAGTCCCGATGTGCTGAAAGCTTGACATTCAACTCAGTCATTCGGGCCTTGATGGACTCGATTTGCTCCGATTCTAATGTCTTGAAATTGGCCTTCATGGCCTTGAACCGCAGGATATCCGTCTGGAGCCCATGTAGTTTTTGCTTTGTTTCCCTGGACTTTTCATTGAGAATGTTCATGTTTTCCACAAAGGTGGCCTTGTCGTCCTGTAAAATGTTTAGGTTGGTTTGGAAAACTTCAATGATGTTTCTGAAGAGCTTGCTGCGCCACTCATACCACACCTGCTTGGCTTGTTGACGGGTTAGTTCCCTCATCAAGTGAAATTGAGATTTCATAGTCACTCTTTCGTAAAAGGATGCTTTTTGGTACTGTCTGAAAAGGTCTGGGTTATCCTGGAGTGTTTTTTGCTGGAGTTCTTCAAAAAGAAGCTTTCCCTGTTGGATTTTTCCAGCCAATTCCTTGCAACTGAGCTCATATACCTCCAAAAGTGGGATCTGAATATTGGCCCGATAGTAGTCTGCGCTGTCAAATTGTTCCTGCGACAGAGGGGACATGCGGTACTGCGAAGATAGATCCGTAGCGATCTCCAAGTCGTCATAGAACTTGATCCCGATTTCTTGCAAGAACTCCTCTAGTGATAAGATAGGGTAATCTTCATCCTCACTGTTTTCAGTCCACAGACCAGCTAGGGGAATGGTCGTGGTGTTGACTTCGGTAATGTACAGGCTGTGTCTTTTGGGGGACGTTTGAAGGCCTTCTTGAAGTTTTCTTTTAGGGGATTTTCCTTCACTCCTGCTTGGTACATTTCCTTCATTCATATTTTCCTCGCTTTTTTCCTCACTTCCCTCGCTTTTTTCACTTTCCTTTGCCTTGTTCATTTCAGTCAGTATTTCAGTCAGCATTTCATCTTCTGTTTGCTCGGGGATGCTCTCTAGATTGGAAATGATGGTTTTAACAGGACTTTGTAACTGCAATGAAATTCTAGACACTGATTCATTTGGTGGAGTTTCAGGGCTTTTTATAGTCTCCAGTGACGACTCAACAGGCTCGATTTGTTCAATTTGTTCAGGTTCTTCTGGATTTTTTGGCAGTTCAGGTTGCTCAGGATCAGAGTGTTCAGGTTTAGACTGTTCCAGATGTTCAGACTGATCCATCTGTTCTGGTTCAGATTTTTCTTGTCCTTCCTGCTCTTGTTCAGGTTCTTTCCGATCCTCCTGTTCTTCCTGTCTTGGGTCCTGTTCAATTTTCTGTTGTCCAATTGGCTGAGTGAGTTCCATGGGAACTTCTTCCTCGGGATCAGAATCTTCATTTTCCAGCTCTGCACTGAGATACTCCTCCAGCTCAGCACGCACATTGGACCCCTGACTCTTTTCAGCCAGTTCCTTCTTTCCATGGTCATTAGAAGAATTTTCTTCAATAATAGCTTTGTCATTATCAAGTTCATTTTCAGGTTGTGGACATCTTATAATCGGAGAAGGTTCCTTTTGAAACTCCTCATTGGCCTTTTGGTCGTTTCCACATCCACTTTCCGGAGCGAGCTGGGTGAAATCCATGGTTTCCTCGTGTGTATCGTTCTGGACGTTTTGTAACGGGTTAGGACCCGAATAGTAGTCGGTCAAGTCCATGGTTTCGTCTGCTTTTTGCCCTGGGACCAGGAAATTGGGGCCAGTGTTTTTGGAATCATCTTTGAAAGTATTGAAGTTGTTGAAACTGCTGAAATCGCTGTTTTCCGCCTCAAAATCGGTCTTGCTCTGGTCTAAGGCCCGTGTGTCCTGCACCTGGCCCGTGAACTCCATATCCTCTTCTTGCAAGTTGTCAAAGTCCTCCAAGCCATCACCCTCATTTTCATTTTCATTCCCACCATTTTCATTATGTTGATCTAGATCTCCTTTCATAGTTTCCTTTAGGCGCAGGACCGGATTGGGCCTTGAGATCTGTTCTGTGAGTTCCATGGTTTTTTCATCGTCACTTCCCAACACCATATTGTCTTTTCCAAAATCCTTCTCATAATGTTCATAATCATAGTCCTTTTCAAAGTCATGGTTCTCGTGATTTTGCTGGTGTCCAAAAAGGTTTTCATCCGATAATACATCGGGAAGAGAGCCGAGGATCTTCTCCAGAAGAGAACTTCCCAATGCGGTAAGTACTTTATCTGCATCAGCCTCTAGGTTCGAGAAACTGGGGTCATCGTCCTCGGAGCTCAGTAGAGGCTCAGGCCACTCGCTCTCCAAGCCGTTTTCCAAATTCCCGTCAATCCCCTCCATATCATCCAAACCATCCAAACCACTCTGCATGTCCACCGGAACGAAATCGATTTTGTGGAGCTTGACCTTCTCTGCAAACGACACCCTTCGGTTAAACCGTGCATCCATTGAGACGCCGGTGGAAATCGGTAGCGTAGTGTTCTCCCTCACCTTCAAGATACTCTTGCGAGGCTTGATGACATCTGTGATATTTCCATCGCGACTGAGCCCAAGAACCTCGTCCTGAAGTCCATCAAAGTCCGCCATCTGTCTGTCTAGTGTCAGTACAGTATGTATAGGAATATCGATTTAGTATGTAGGAATACCAGACTTTCGGTGATGGTATAGTATAGTATAGTATAGTACAGTGGTGTGTATCAATCCGTATAGTGTAGCGGTGTGTACAGTTTGTTTTGGTCGCGTCGCGCGTGGCCCATCCATCACAGTGAGATGGTTTGGCGGACTCGCGATCATCACCTCCTACACTGCTCTGACGCACTTTAGCTGATCTGGTCATGTGATCAAAACGTACCAAGTGTTTCAGGTCAATTCATTGCTTATTTGGATTAAGCACTACTAGCGTGCTGTATAGACTACATTGCTACAATTTCTACACTACTATTATGTTGCTGATAAGTGTATTTTGAGTGTATGTTGGGTGTATGTTGGGTGTATTTTGAGTGTATTTTGAGTGTATTTTGAGTGTATTTTGAGTGTATTTTGAGTGTATTTTGAGTGTATTTTGAGTGTATTTTGAGTGTATTTTGAGTGTATTTTGAGTGTATTTTGAGTGTATTTTGAGTGTATTTTGAGTGTATTTTGAGTGTATTTTGAGTGTATTTTGAGTGTATTTTGAGTGTATTTTGAGTGTATTTTGAGTGTATTTTGAGTGTATTTTGAGTGTATTTTGAGTGTATTTTGAGTGTATTTTGAGTGTATTTTGAGTGTATTTTGAGTGTATTTTGAGTGTATTTTGAGTGTATTTTGAGTGTATTTTGAGTGTATTTTGAGTGTATTTTGAGTGTATTTTGAGTGTATTTTGAGTGTATTTTGAGTGTATTTTGAGTGTATTTTGAGTGTATTTTGAGTGTATTTTGAGTGTATTTTGAGTGTATTTTGAGTGTATTTTGAGTGTATTTTGAGTGTATTTTGAGTGTATTTTGAGTGTATTTTGAGTGTATTTTGAGTGTATTTTGAGTGTATTTTGAGTGTATTTTGAGTGTATTTTGAGTGTATTTTGAGTGTATTTTGAGTGTATTTTGAGTGTATTTTGAGTGTATTTTGAGTGTATTTTGAGTGTATTTTGAGTGTATTTTGAGTGTATTTTGAGTGTATTTTTAGTATATGTTGAGTGTATTTTGGGTGTATTTTGAGTGTATTTTGGGTGTATTTTGAGTGTATTTTGGGTGTATTTCGGGTGTATTTTTAGTATATGTTGAGTGTATGTTGAGTGTATTTTGAGTGTATGTTGAGTGTATTTTGAGTGTATGTAAGTATGAATAATGCGTAAGATTGTACTATGTTAAAGTTGGTGTGGTGCGTAGATTTGGCAAGAGTATGTAAGTGAATGTGAGAGTCAGTGGGAGTCAGTGAGTGACTGAGTGACTGAGTGAGTGAATATAGTTATTCTCACTACGTACAGGGAAACCACTGATATCATATTTATATGACACCGTCGGTCCACCATAGGTAGTGGTGTACCTATTTCAGTATTTTGAGCCCATACTGTCCAATCCTAACCATAGCCATTCCATATTGTCGCCCCTCCACCATCATTGTATGAGGTACCAGGATGGAATGTGATATACCCGAGGTACCGGGATGAAATGTGGAGAGTTTTCCAGCAAGCACCTATCAACAACCGGCAGGATACACTAACTCTACTGTCAACTACTTAAGAACCCGATTCTTCCCTCTGGAGAACCATTGGCGAATGAACATAGTAAACAGAGTACCTGACGTAACAACAAGAATATAGCAGATACTGACTATACATTGGAGGGGTTTCTGTTTATACCATACTACCAAACTACCAAACTACCAAACTACCAAACTACCAAACTACCATACTACCAAACTACCAAGGTGTACCGAACTTTTAGATTCTCTTTAGCACGCTTAATACCTGATAGTCACTATATTCGTTGGTGATTCTTCAAAAAGAGGAATCTGTGCGGCTTATATAACTTTTAAAGAAAAAAAGCGACTTCGAAAAACCCTTCATCAGAACAATAGCAATGATATTCTATAATATCCGAAAACCCAAGTACTATGATGACCATTGTAAACTCCGTATTACGCCCACAATAGTACTTCGTGCAATGATGACCTGGTCATTGCTAGAATCGGACGGCGTAGGCTTCATAATACCTCTATGGACAGAGCCCTGTCTGTAGTGGATCTAACACAAACTATACCAAACTGTACTATACTGTAAGACCCATTATGGGTGGGTGTTGAAGTTGGAGCCAAACATCATTAAGGTATATCATCAAATAATACTACTCATTAAAATGACACAGCAATCTACATCCACACAAACTACAATACACTACAATACACTACAATACACTGCAATATAGTCCATGCCACATAAAAATTACTTAATACAAACACAATTCAATATACAGGAATTATAAATGTAGATTAAACAACACATGTTCGGCAACCGTAGTTGCGGTACCAGGTGGACCATAGATTAACCATGGTGTGATGTCCAGTGAACATTGACTGAAGGACACTGTCCTCATAGTCTCGTCAAGATATGTAAACACTTCGAGAGTGTTTACTTCAAGAGAAGAGGAAGATGTAGAGTTGTCAGTGTCCATTGAAGTATTGGTGGGTCTGGTCTTTGGAGACATCTTGGTATGCTCCAGACAGATGATATTTGATTCGTTACTTAAAAGATGGATATGGTCCAGACTCCCTTATATATGTGGTAGCTCTACCTTCACGGAACCAGGTGGTTGTAGTAGCCCCAGGTACATATGGAGAATGGGTGCTTGTTACCGTTTTTCAACAATAAATAGTCACATCTCTATAAGCAGGTGTAGTCATATCAGGTGTAGTCATATCTCTATAAGCAGGAGTGACATATGAAAGAAGGGCAGGCTTCGCGTCCTGAGAAAACAATCAAAAATACTGTAAGCCGAATACTTGACGTAACATAAGGATTTAACATTCGCTATAGTATTATGTGTTATGACTACTAGAACCTGGAACACAAGATGTTTTTTTTTTCAAATTAGAAGCAAATGAGTGAGAGAAAATGCCCAGGCTGTTTGGGAATGACTATTCTTAGTCCATATTTCTCAACAGACTTAGTTCATATTAATGGACTGTCATGTACGATTTGTCTACACAGATAACTGATTCCGGTATTATTAATTATAAAATCCTGTAGTACAGTAGTACAGTAATGTGTAGTGTGAAATGTGAAATGTGTAGTGGCAGTGTATGTAGTGGCAGTGTAGTACTGTAGTACTGTTGTACTGTAGTACTGTAGTACTGTTGTACTGTAGTACTGTTGTACTGTAGTACTCTGGTCCTGTAGTACTGTTGTACTGTAGTGGTAGTTAGTGGTCTAGTACATATTGGTGTTTATCATAGGGTTTTATGTCCCTTGTGGATCAGAAAGCAAACTAGTGATAATACCTCTCTGGGTAGGGCCCTGGTTACAGTGCCTCTAATTAATACTATCTGCAATTCTTTTTTATTACTTAGCTATTTATCAATCGTCTCAATGAGTCCGAGTGTTTATGTCTCTCAGGGTTCATATTTCATATGAAGACTCCTGGATGCAAGAGGTATACTATAAGTATTTTCTATCTTGCCTTACTGACTTTCTGTGACCCGAAGTGCCGGGGTGCCTGTAAACATCCTTGAAATGTTAGGCCCCGTTGTCCTCGAGTCTGTTTTGGAGTGGTCAGTAAGAAATTGTGTTTCTGTCTCTTCTTCATTCTCTTTTTCTGCTTCTTCATTTCCTCGTTCTCTATGTTTTCCTTTACTTCGTTCTTTTGGGAGGAGTTTCCGGGGTCTAGGTAATCTATAAGAAGCGAGATTGTGACCCCGAGTCCAGTAATTCCAGGAAGAATAAGTAAGAGGAGGAATAGAAAGAGGAGATGCATTTTAGATGAAGGAAGAGTTATAGGTCTTTTTGATATTTTCTTTTTGCTTTTAGGACTTTTTTTCAGGACCTTTTTGTTGCGGATCTTGTTTTTTAGATGTGTGTTTTTTGGGAGAAAAGTGGTGGTGGGGAATTGGAAGAGGCGGGGAGGGCCAGGGTTTATATAGTTCGCAGTTGGTCACAGAATGGCTGCGAAATCTGGTACGCTCACTTTCCGGTATGCTCACTTTCTGATTTGTACCTAATCTACGTTTTCGGTCAGCACATACTACTTTTAAGATTTTGTGATATGTACGGTTTTCATATAGTTACCCACAGCAAGGATATTGTCAAACACACTGCGCTCAATGGATTCAGCTATGGACAGTATCAAAGACTCCAACGAGCGCAATTTCCTCACGAGGTACTCATTCTTTCTTTCGGGCTTGGATCCGTTCTCTCTTTTGGAGTTGGATAAGGTCTTGAGTGCTCGGGTCCGGATCCGGGACTTCCAGTAGTTCTGCAAATTGTAGATTAACTCCAAGTAAATTCTGTCGGGCCTGTGTAATTCTCCTGGGACTTTTTTTTGTGGTATGTACGATTTAGGCATCCTGCACAACGCACATGTTCTTTTTGATATCTTCAGAACATTTAAAAAAAGTATTCTAGAGTTGCTCTCCAAAATAGTGGATGACCATATTCGCAATACTATGAAATTGAGTTTATACCTTTATAACTCAGGAAACAAGTATCTAATAAAAAGTACAAAAACACAGAAGTAACCCACCGTAACTAGCCAAAAAAATTACATTATTTTCCACCACACAATCACTAGATTAATTCTCGAGTAATTACTGGAAGTAACCTAGTTATATGCAGTCGCGAAGTCGTCACCTTGCCGAATATAAGTATATGAGTCAGCGGAGTAATAAGTAGTCGATAGATAATAGTGGTAGTGATAGATATGAGTCTGGGTCCGTACTATATCAATTTAGTATTGTTAAGTTTCAGATTTGCTTTTATTGATTGTGCCTTGGGTCCAGTCCACCCCATCACTTGACCCTACGGAAGAACTCCTGACCTTACAAGCGTGGGTGGCGGCCCCTCCTTTTATATTGGAGTGGGCATGCCTCCTTGAAACATTGTGACTTAAGCACTGTGCGTAAATCACGCAAGCTCAGTCTTTGTGCTAACACATATGCGTAATATACTCACGCGTTAACAAGTATAATAGGACTTGTTTTGTACTGTATAGTATTCAAGTTGCACTCCTCATGTTAGATTCTTGAGAAACGTTCGTTCATGTAATAAGTTAAATTTGTTGGTTGATGATTCCTTAAAAAGAGGAAATTGGGCTACTTAAGTAGTTGGCGAGGGAGTTGACGCATTCTACTGGTTGTTGATAGATACTTGCGGGAAGACTCTCCACACACATCCTGGTACTTGGGGTCTATCACATTCCACCCTGGGGATTTGTACCATGGTGACTGAGGAGGTGGCTTTATGGAATGACCATTGTTAGATCAGACGGTGTAAGCTTCATGATACCTGTATGGGTAGTGCCCTGCCCATAGCTGACTCTTATAATTCTTCGATTTTTTGAGGAAAAGCTATTTTGACTATTCCCGAAAATCCATTCAGTATC
The DNA here is from genome assembly GCA_002374485.1 of Metschnikowia santaceciliae. Taxonomy (NCBI): domain Eukaryota; kingdom Fungi; phylum Ascomycota; class Pichiomycetes; order Serinales; family Metschnikowiaceae; genus Metschnikowia; species Metschnikowia santaceciliae. The sequence continues at coordinate 76,101 of NKZN01001352.1, read as the reverse complement.
ATTTTATCAAATACGGCTTTACTCATTTGAATTAACCCTCAAGATAATTTGGAATTATTTGGAATGGCTGCAAACCTCGGAATTGGCTTGTGGTTGCGGCCTGAAACCCGTACACCAGGCTACCCCATGCCAAAAAGGCCCAACGCAAAGTACACTGTTTTTTTGGACTTGTACATTGAAAATAAGTTTATTAGTATACTGGAATTCCGGACACCACATTGATTGTTTTTCGGGTAAAAAAGAAATCTAGCTCAAAAGAGTTTTTGGACGCGTAGGTGCTTGCTAGTTCCGGCCGCGGTCCCATATCCGAGGTTAAAAGTACATTGGCCCCTCAATTGTCCCTACATCGTCTTCTTCACCTCAGATTTTTAAGTTATGTTTAATTTGGTGTATATCACAGTATTATATCTTCATTACTACAGTTTTACTAGGTATACTACCAAACATACCAAAATCACCACACACTGTATACACCACCATACATACTACACTATACTACCTCAAATTTATAAGTAAACTGCTGTTGTTTGGGTTTAAAATCTCAAGAAACTGATTATTAAAAACCTTAATAATAGTCTTCAAAAAGCCATTATGGTCTGTCTGTCTTTAATATGACCTTATATTTCATGCGTCTTGTATGTGCAAGGCATTCGGTCTCTTATTGGTCCACACAAGATATCTAATAACTTTGGGGACCTAATTTCAATATTCCTGAAACTATACAAGGTCCAGAAATTCTTGAGAAGATTAAATTTTGGTGGTGTTCATGGGGAATTGACGAGCTGAGTCATCATGTCAGGACTGCATACAAGCCAATACATACAAAAAACCGCCATATATCTGGAAGCCAGTCCTAGATTTTTTTCTTTGTTTTTTTATACCAAAATATTCCAACTGACAAGTTAAACTGCGTTTATTAAACCTTATGAATGTATCCTGCTACTGGTCAAAGGCCCATGTGAGAGATACAGGGTACAATATACAGGATAGACTATACACTACACTATACAGTGTTTTTCAAAATTATTCATACCAGCACGACAAAATGTTTCAAACCAGCGCGACAAAATGTTTCAAACCAGCGCGACAAAATGTTTCGAACCAAGAAGACAGAAGGTTCAAACCAAATGGCGTAATGTTTCACACCAACTTTTATTAGAATTCAATACTCTGAAATCTTAAATCTGGAGGATTACCTCACATGTACTACATTTGGGAGTCTTGCAGTACCAATCAAGGGTGAAAAACCGACGGAACTGAATTGGTTTCCTTGTTATCCTGTATACAACAATTTGTCCATTTGGTTTGAAAGACTGTGCGAAGGGTCACGAAACATTTTGTCGCTTTAGTTTGAATCATTTCGTCGCACTGGTTTAAATCATTGTCGCACTGGTTTGAATCATTGTCGCACTGGTTTGAATCATTGTCGCACTGGTTTGAATCATTGTCGCACTGGTTTGAATCATTTGTCGCGCTGGTCTGAATCGTTTCGAATAACACTGTACCACTATTCACTACACTTTACCACTATACACTATATCATACAATTCAGTATACACTACACTATGCAATCTAATATTTAAACTATACTATACACTACCATATATTTCACTGATTTACACTGTAGCGTGTATACAGTTCCGTAGTAATAACATTCACAGAGGCCAGTCTCACGTGCTAGAGCGCGCGTACCTCGGTCTATCGGTACCCCATATTTTTGGGCCCACTATCTACCCAGAAACCCCACACCTTACTCTACCACACATAAGTTTCTTCAAATTGTTTCAAGATGGTTGCCGATTCAATTCTCTACCACCCTACGTTCTCCAAGCTTCTTAAGTTCTTGGACAGCAACTCCAAGCGGGAGAAGAGTTTCCGTTTGGTGGCTTACCTTTCCCGGTTCTTATCGTACTACTTACAAAGACAGGGATTTTCGGCTGGGCTTGTGCAGAAGTTCAAGGACTTGAAACAGCATGCTACTATGATTCGGAAAGGTATGCGTTTTTTAAAACCTTTAGGTCACTTGCAGGCAGCTTCCAAGACCTACGATAATAAGCTCATGGACCATGTGTTGCTGACATCTCTGATTGTGAGGGATTTGGGCTACGTGGGCTACTTGTCGTTGGACACGATCACGTGGTTTAAGATGATGGGTCTTTTGGACAAGAAACGCTTTTCAAGGGTACCTACTTGGTCGGCCCGGTTCTGGTTATTGGCCTTGATTGCTGGTGTAGTCAATTCCGTGAGAACCTACAAGATTTCAAGTGCCAAGTTGGAAGCCGCAGATGAAAAGACTGACTCCAAGGCTTTGCAGACCAAGATCTACGCCGCAAAGCGCAAGTTGGTCTGGACCTTTTTGGATATGTTCATCTGCCTCAATACCTTGGACTACTTGCACTTTACCGAGGGAGACGTTGGTTTTGCCGGTACCGTTACTTCCATTATGGGCTTGAGAGATATGTGGGCTGCCACCTAATTGATATGTAATGGCCGGTATCTAGTGATTGTTGACTAATCTAGTGATTGTTGACTAATCTAGTGATTGTTGACTAGTGTCTGGAGAAAGTTGTGGAAGGAGGCTTATATGCAGGTATATAGACCCCAAGTATTTCTAGATGACGATATATAGAAGACTTAAATTACTCGAGGTATCAGTATCATTACCAGTGGTGAGTATGCCAGTGGTGAGTATGCCAGCGGCTTTGTTCTAGTGGTGAGTATGCCAGCGGCTTTGTTCTAGTGGTGATTGATGAGATATCAAGGACATGGCGCACTGTGTCACTCTACACCTTTACAGACCCTGAACCCGAAACTACGATGAAACATACAATTCTAATTATCTTTAACGGGAAATTATTCAAATAATAAGTTTCTTTGACTTTATAGAACCTGGCGGGTCTCAGAATATGAGTCTTACAAAATATAGTGTGTGCGAATGGCCGATAGAACTATAGTCAGGTATAAAAAGACTGTATTTTCTTAGTAAATACAGTGTTACTAATTAAGTTCTCAAATAGAAAATACAGAATACGAAATGTATAATACATAACACATAATACATGAAATAAAAGATAGGTCACATAATACTGCACATAATAGATGAAATAAAAGATAGGTCACATAATACTGCACATAATACATGAAATAAAAGATAGGTCATATAATACTGCACATAATGCTGTACATAATGCTGTACATAATGCTGTGGTCATAGACTTACTATGGGAAGCCTGATACTCCACATTGTGGAATACGGCACTCTCAGTAGGACTTGGAGTTGAAATTTCCATTATCAAAAAAAATGGAATTATTATGCAATCCATGATTATTATTAGACTCACTATGGTGACTCACTGTGGTAAATAGGGTCCAGTCATGAAAAAGTAATCTTTAATTAATGTAATATGTTTACCAATTATACAAAATATAATTTTAATTTTTTTAATTCACTTTTGCAATATTTTTTTATCATCATTCACTATATATTTTTATTATAATGACAAGAATTAATTTCAACTGCTAGTTTTCTAGGTCCATTTAGGCACCAGTCAATAATGTTCGCAGTCACTCTTCTTTATATCTGAGTCTCTAAGTCTTGAAGTCACTAGTCACTTGAGACTTATCTAACTCCAACTTTTTATTCAGTACCACTAGTATGATCCCATTGACCTTCTACCTCGATGATACTAATAATATGTTGGTCTTAGTGTTAGATCCACCATAGGTAGTGGTGTACCTATTTCAGTATTTTGAGCTCACACTGTCCAATCCTAACCATAGCCATTCTATATTGTCGCCCCTCCACCATCATTGTATGAGGTACCGGGAGGAATGTCATAAACCCGAGGTACCGGGAGGAATGTGATAAGCCCGAGGTACCGGGAGGAATGTCATAAACCCGAGGCACCAGGGAACGTGGAGAGTTTTCTAGCAACCGCCTTTCAAAAACCGGCAGGATACGCTAACTCCATCGCCAACTACTTAAGTAGCCCGACTCTTCCCTCTGCAGAACTATCGGCGAATGAACATTGTAAACAGAGTACCCGACGTAACAACTAGAATCTAACACCTAGAACTATAAACTAATTTAATATACCACTCTATTGTACCAGACCATTTTAAAATAAACTGGTCCTGTACTACTGTGCTCTACTAATGGAAAATTGTACCCTTGTGTAGAGAGTTGGCACTATCTTCTCCTAGACCATACTACAGCTAAAAACAAGTACCTAGTAATAATGGACAGTCATTACAGTCTATGTAAGATCTCCCTAGACGACAAATTTTCTTGCTATTAATGAATTACAGGAATCAAAAATTTTCTATGTCACTTGATTCTGAACTATAAGCCTTATGCCCAACCTAGACACTATAACTGGTTTTAGAGCATTTCCCCACCACTATAAATGGTTTTTTTTTTCTTACAACAATTCCAGATCCTATAGGCGAGTCTCCAAGAAATTCTGTAATCTCACAATGTAATATCCGCAAATGAAACTCTTGTAAAAATGTCTAGTCCCAAATGTAACTTCGCAGTCGATCTACAATGTATGAATAGAGTGAGCATAGTGAGCATCAATAGTGGCATCGCGAAAAAGCTCTAGTGCGGTCTCATCTCATCACATCCAAGCCACCACCAAAACTACTTCCAGCACCAAGTCTTAATAATAATAATCATCATCATAATATATTATCCACAATGGAGAATGAGCCCCACCGCATGCGGCTCCATATTGGAAACATCAGTGAGAGCCTCATGCAGAAATCGATGGCTTTCGAGACCCGCTTGGCCAAATACGGGAAGCTTATTGGACCCCTCGAGTTCCATACCAAACCTGTGGGTGACTTCTTCTTTGCTTTTGCAGATATGGAACTCACGGAGCCTGCATTCAAGAAACTCCGGCAATCTTTGAACGGTGTACTTTTCATGGGCCGCAAGATCTCCATTTCCCAGGCCAAAAAGGGCGATTTCCATTCCTCTTGGGCCAAGGATGCTGGTCGTGCAAACCCCAGTCCTAAACGTCTTCAAAAACAAGATGGAATTGCTGTTTCTAGAGATGCTCGAATTGCCGAACAAAGCATTCTGGTGCCTTCAAATGCACTTTCCAAAGGTCCCTTAGTCAATATGGGCATAATCGGTGCCAATAACCAGAGCATGGGCTACCACAAATCCGCCCATACATTTAGCGATATGAGTGGAAATACCAAGGGAACACCCCCATCCCATTCTCTTATTGGTATGCAGTCCTACGGAAGCACTTTGGTGCCCAAAGGTCCATTTTCCCAGCACTTCAGCCGGAGTTCGGGCCATGGAGACGTGGTCAAGGGCCGTATGCGGAAAACACCACGTCCAAAAGCTCATTTCATGCGGAAAGAGCAGACATTAAGGATTCTAATAAACGGAGACCTCAAGCATATCAAAGGCTACAAAACCAAATTGTGGGGTGTGGAGAACAACAAGACTGCTCTTGACTTGACCTATAGGTTTGTGGATGGCGCATGGAGAAGTGGAGACGACCACATTGTGGAGAGATATTCTCGGGCTCCCTCTATGTTAAGAACTATAGAACCTACTACTTGTGGAGTTAGTGGCCAGGAGGCACAGGCTTACGGAGGAGAAGAGGCCGAGGAGGAGGAGACCCAAGAAAGGGCACCAAAAGAAGAAGTTTCCGGTCTCGAAGATGACCAAAGGAAAAACCAATCTGCATTGGCCAACCTCTTTTCCACCTTTGATTTCGACAAGAAAGTCGATCTTGAAAACGACAATACCAGTGATGCTGAGCCCGTTAAGTATGATAGCAAAGGCAGACGTACGCTTGAAACCTTCGACTACGAGACCAAAGGCACGCTTGATTTCTCGGACCTGGAAACAGAGGTGCCTATACTGGATGCCCAGCTGCTAGTACAGAAGTACAGAGAATCACATGAGCGGCCAGCAGACCCAGTGTACTATTCTGAAGATAGTGAGATGGAGATTGATGATTTTGGGGCAAAGTACACCACCGAAGCCATCAAGGAGAAGTATGATATAGAGCATGCGAAAGGCGACGAAGAAACTAAGGAAGCAGAAGCCAAAGGAGCAGAAAGTGAGGAGAGTGTGAGTGAGGAAAAGGATGAAAAGGGTGAAAGTGAAAACGATAGTGAAGAAGGAGAAATTGAGGTAAGAGAAGGAGAACAACCTGGAAAAGCGGACACGAAGGAAGAGAAAAAACAAGTTTCAGAAGGTAGTGAACCAGAGAGTGAATCGGGGAGTGGATCGGGGAGTGAGAGGTCAGAGAGTGAATCAGAAAGTGAGGAGCTAGAGAGCGAGGAGTCTTCAGAGAAGCAAAAGAAAGAGGTAGGTGACAAGGAGGGGAGCTTGGAGAGTGAAAAGTTTCAAGAAGAGTCTGAGAGTGAGGAGTCAGAAAGTGAAGAGGATGAATCGGATGATAAGTCTGGAAAAGAGTCTCAGGAGGGCTTGGAGAATAATGAGTCTGAAGAGACGAATACCAAGTCTGAGAGTGGGTTTGAAAAGAAAAGTGCCAAATCTGCCAGTGGAAGTGAGTCTGAGAATGAGAATGAGTCTGAGATTGAGAATGAGTCTGAGATTGAGAATGAGTCTGAGATTGAGAATGAGTCTGAGATTGAGAATGAGAATGCGAAACCCCAAAATGATCCCCCCTCAAAGTCTGGAGAGGGAGACTCGGATGAAGAACATTTGATTCCCATCTTCGGCCAGAAAAACACTACGGAAAACCTCCGGTCTCTCTTCAACGAAACACAAGAAAAGTCGTTCGGGTTCGGAGCTCTTGCCACCGATCTAGACCACGACCAAGAGGAGCAAAAAAAGCAAGAGACTGAACGTCAGAAGATCTTACAACAGATCGAAGAAAAAAAGAAGCAGAACGAGGAAACCGAGGGTAAGATTGCACCCACTAAGCAGGTGGGTCTTTTCTGGAACCATGCCAACTCTGCCTTCCTACAAACGCAAACACAATTGAGCAAAATCGGATCGTCCAAAAACATCCATTTGCCCGGCGAAACAGACGACTCGATGGCCGACAAAGATGGTTACGAAAAGTGGTTCTGGTCCATGAGAGGAGAGGTTAACCGGCAGTGCAAGAGAAGAAAGCGCGAAGTGACAAAAGCCATGCGCAAGAAGCCCCATCCAGCTGTATGAAGAAATAACAGAGGGAGTCTAATAAGAAGACAGAATAAAGAGCTGTATACACAGTACGATGGTTATAGAGATCTAAAAATTTTGAATAAGAAGCATGGTGACCACTTAATTTGTACATATTTGGTCAATTGTCACTGCAGTACTAGTTGGTCTCTAATGGTACTGCTTAGTAGTAGTACCAATATTGGTCAGTAATACCAGAAATAGTGATACTAGTAATGGCAGTGCAGCCTGTAATGATTATACCAGTATTGTTAAAAGTATCCCTATTTTGGAAAAAAAAGATCTTACTCACATTGGATAAGAAGGACGCTGAGTGTGTGGTTCAGAACACATTGTATATGTGAATAATTATCTAAATTGACTCTGGACCGAGGTTCCTTCTGTTCACTATAATAATTTCCTACCAAGAGTAATATCAAGAATTAGAATGTCAAGAACAAACATCAGTACCTCCGGGTGTTTAAAATGTACGGATATTCACTCCATGATTGTGATTTGAATTGTTGTGTACCATAGTGTAGTAGAGTAGGAATGGTGAGCATAGTGAGCATAGTGAGCATAGTGAGCATAGAGTGCACTGTAATGACGTGTATAGAATTTTTTTGTTGACCAAATTTTTCTAGTCGTTCAGTGAACACCTTCTATGTGCAGGAATTGGAGGTGTTCCTTTTCAATTTCAATTAAATCTTTATGAGTTCTTCTTCATTAGGTCACTAGCACTCAGTTTGCCATGCTCAATAAACCATATACCGTACTTCCAGTCTGGTAATCGATGGCCTAGCTCACCATTCAACAATACCTTCAAATCGATTATCAGGTGCTGAAATATGTATATATACATGAATTTATTCAAGGAACGACCAAAAATTATCATACCATGAAATGCTGGAAATTATTAATTACTGAATTAGTAGGGTCGGAGACTGGATGCTGAACCTCGCGAAGGCGCTGATTTTAGCAATATCACATAAAAGTAGAAGCAAGGCAAATTTTAGATATAGAAAAAAAACTCTAGATTTCAAAACTGTAGGCTAAAAAGCGTATTTATATTTTGTTCATCTATAAATAGAATATAAAAGTCGAAATGCTGAATTTTAAATAAAGTTAGTAATTTTACTGGAGTCCGTATTTTCAACTTTACGCTCTGCGTCACTTTTCTGACAATATCCGCACACGCACACCCAAAATCAGGCCCCCAAAATACTATCAATGTACAACCCAGTGTACTAAAAATAGTAGCAAATACTCTAAAACACTGATCTTCTATAAATACTTATACACTATGTAAATACTCATCCACCATAATGATATTCCATACTGCATTCTACTGCTGTGCTCTACTGCTGTGCTCTACTGAGGTACTGGCTACTGCGCACTTATACTCAACATCGGCTGTCTCCTATACTAGCCTACTGCACTCTCCAATAAGACATAAGATTTTACCAGATACACTTGGGGACAGCCAATATAGTAGTATATTCTAATACACCGTCAATACAAAAGCGTTAGAAAAAGGACTTCTGCTCAGCATACATTACTATACTACAGAGTGTACTGTCTGTTTACACAGTACATCACCACTGCACTAACAGTTTACACAATATTACACTGACAGTTACACAATCTTACACTGACAGTTTACACAATCTTACACTGACAGTTCACACAATATTACACCTAACAACAACTTAGTAGTCCATAAATTTTCCTCAGGTGTTAATTCAATGACACTAGTTTCCTAATACAATGTAGTTGCCTGGATATGAAAGCGTGGATATTAAAATTAATATGTAGGGCGGAAAGAGTAGTCTAATTCAATGAGTGTCCATTGTTGGTCACACAGCTACCACCTCAGACACTACACGCTCCATAAGGTGCAGGATATTTCTATCTAAATAACCCAATCAAAAAATCAAGTAAAAAAATCGAGTCTCCTCAAGATTCTTTTTCAAAAAATAAATCAATTTTCTTCTTTAAAATCTTATTCACTACATCCCAAATCCATGATTTTTAACACCCAATCTCATCACTTATCTCACTAATATTATCATCACCTAAGTTGATGTGCGCGCACTTGTCAACTACACCAATGTCAGAAGACACCAATGGGACCCGAGATTCCGGGAACGAAGCGAAGGGAGAGACAAAAACCACGGACTCTCAAACAATTCAAAACCACGAAGAAACAGAAAGAATTGCCAGTGAAAGTGAAAAAGACTTGCCTCCGTTTACACTCAGAAATGTGGCCCTAGACCTCTGGAATGGCCTAAATTTCCTTATTTATGACCCCAACTCCAAGCGGGTGGTGATCCCTATTCTCGTGTGCGTGTCATCTATCATGTGTAAAGTCATTATCCGGAAAGTGGCATATACGGAAATCGACTTTTCCACCTATATGCAGCAGGTGGAGAAGGTGAACATGGGTGAACTCGACTACTCGGCCATCGACGGCGATTCGGGTCCCATAGTCTACCCGGCAGGCTTTGTGCAAGTGTACCAGGGTCTTTATTGGCTCACAGAGGGTGGTGAATATATCAGTAGCGCCCAGTATGCCTTTGGGTACCTCTTCACCATTACTACTGCGGTCACGTGCGCTGTATACTCCATGGCCCATAACCTTCCTCCGTGGCCCTTATATCTTCTTCTATGCAGCAAGAGACTTTACTCGATCTATGTGCTCCGCATGTTCAATGATTGTTTTACCACCCTCGGAATTTTAGGCGTGGTGCTTCTCCTCCAACAGGCGAGCTACTGGGCCAACCAATTATCAGGCACCATGATGCTTCTCTTGTGTGCAGTCGCCGCAGATATCTACAGTATGGCCTTGAGTGTGAAGATGAACGTTCTTTTTTATTTGCCTGCTTTTGCCGTGGTGGTGTTTTTTCTAGTGGGGGAGCGTATCGTGCATACGCTTTTAGTGCTTCTGGTGATCCCACTTGTGCAGGTTATGATTGGCTGGCGCTTTCTCGTGCCCCTTTTTTGGGATGAAGACGCCAAGTACTTGCGCTGGACTTATTTGACGCATGCCTTTGACTTTTCCCGGCAGTTTTTGTACAAGTGGACGGTCAACTGGAAGTTTGTGGGGGAAGAGACGTTTTTGAGCCGTGAGTTTGCAAATGCCTTGCTAATTGGACATGTGGGAGTCTTGGCAGTGTTTGCCTTTGGCCGCTTTTTACACCCCAAGGTCACTGGAAAGTCTATTGGGGCTTTGGTGAAGGATTCCTTTGGCAAGCCTTTTGAGAACACCACTTCGCCGCAAAACTTGCTTTTGTCGGCCAAATTTGGACCGCAACTCATCTTGCTCATTTTCTCAGTCACAAATCTCATCGGAGTGTTGTTTGCCCGCTCTTTGCACTACCAGTTCCTCTCGTGGTACTGCTGGCTGGTGCCGTTCTTGTTATATGCAGGCGGCTTCAACGTTTTCGTGGGCACAGTCGTATTCTTAGCGCATGAACTTTGTTGGAACGTGTTTCCATCGACAGAATGGAGCTCTCAGCTTCTTATTGCCATATTGAGTGTGATTTTGGTATCTGTTTTTTCCAGTGATATTTGGTATGGGAAAGAGCGTGCGCCAGTCAAGGTGTGATACTCTTGATTTCGTGTCGCGCGGCTTGAACACTATGATCTACCTGTCAATAACAATCAGGATATACTACAACGACACAGTACTGCTTCGACTATTAATTTTACTAAATGATCCAATTCGTATTTTAGTAACTCTATCACTCTTATCACTTCTACTAACACTATACTAATATCACGAAAAGCATTGGTTTTGTACAGACTAGCTAGAACCATAGACTCAGAAGAGTATAGTGCAAAACCTAGTATTTACTGCACGTAGTATTTCTATCCCTAAAAGCAAAGACGATTAAGATAGGATACAGGTGAATTCCAGGTTAAGACTGGTCGATGTGGCAGACTTGAACTAACTAGTCCTAGCAAGAGAATAGTCATAATAGAGTCATACACAATAGTATACAGTTTATACTACTCAACCACTATATGTTAGACTCTTGTAAGTACGTTTATTACCTAATCAAAACTATATTCGTTGATGATTCGTCAGGAAGAGGAATCGGCCGCCATTAAGTAGTCTGCCGGAAGGTAGCCCCGAAGGGGCTTAGTAACGGTGAAGCGAGAAGGGGCTTAGTAACGGTGAAGCGAGAAGGGGCTTAGTAACGGTGAACCTGAAAGGGGCATGGTAGCATCGGTTCCCGAATAACTGGGCACGTGAGCTCAATCCCTATATGTGTTGTATTCCACCCATCTTGGATCTAATACTATATACCTCCTAGGTTAATAGGGTAGCAGATTACGGGTTAGAACCAAGGTATTGCACCAGGTATATATGTCACCGTATTATACATAGGAATAGTGACTGATTGTAGTAAACACTGATTGGTCGTAGCATTTCCTGACCAAAGAGTAACCTTATGCCTGACGGGTACACCTGTTTAGCTTTATGTCAGTAGATTAGAACTCACTTTGAGGGCTTGTTAAAAAAAAAAAACTGGTCCTTTCCTTGTCTGATCACCCTATTATTATTCAGCCTTCATGGAGACTCAGATGAATCAATTGTGGTTCCCCATACTCAATGATTTACGTGGAACCTATTCTCAAATGAAACAATCTCAATATTTTTTATGGCCAAATATTATGGCTTGACCTAGAAATTCAGCGATATTGAGCTCTCCAAGTAATTTTATTCCCCAAGTAGTACATACACCCTAATAGTCCTGGTATCAAGGAGCTCAGCTATTAAGATCGACCAATAAGATCCGCTAAGAAGTCGGCTAAGAAGATCTACTAATAGGACCAACTCATGGTAAGGTCCACAAAAAAAGTTCCAGAAATTATAATTGTTCTATGTGAGTGGGTCGAGGAGATTCTGAATGTTTAAAATGGGCCTGCGACCGAGAAAATTGGTGGTTTGTTCATGGTACCAAGATTAATACCTTAAAGACTTGAGTTACTGTTTCACTGAAGAATGTTTGAGAGTTCATGACCAGACTGATTTTCTATTATCTGATAATTGTCTAGCGCTGATGATCCTACATTTGAACTAGTAACTGTAACAGAAACCCTTTAAAGTGGCTCATTGGATCTATAGCATGGTCAAGTGTCAGTACTTGAAAGAATGCTTCAAGAAGGATCTTAAGTGAGTTTTAAAGATAGGTATCCATACCATAATGTAGTGGTTGATAAATCATCATTGGTAGGTACTGGCCATAAAGATAGCAGAATCAACACCCAAGGGGATTAATCTGGGAACCTAGTCAATACTAGATTCTTCAATAGACTACCGTCCACAGAATACCCTCATTAAAACCCCCCATAGAATACTCTCAATCGAATACCCTCAATTAAACTCTGTCCATTGAATACCGTCCATAGTAAATAATTGTACCATGGTTAGGCTCGGTATTTAACCTCAATACTTAGTACTGACTGATTTCAAAATAACTGAAGTAATCACATTTCAAACAACCCTTAACCCCAACTAAGAATGGCTATACAACATTTTACGGATTTTTCTCTGAATATTTACATGCACATTTTTTGCTGAGATTGGTATTGTGTTTGTATTTGTTTATTTCCAAGCCTTTTGGGTGATTACATGTTTGGAACATGATCAACGCTTTTGTTACTCAGGATAAAACCAAGATATGCTTTGTGAAAGCTGTTGAAAATTCAAGATTAGGTAATTCTAAATCGAATCAAAACTTTTCAAATGAGTATAGGTCTTTTCACTGCTTTCCGAAGTGTGACTTGAAAGTATGTTTTGGGGGATATAGAGAATATGATAGCTACAGGATTCAGACAGATTTGGGTTCTTACATAGTAGATGAAAAACAAGATTGTAATTGTGAACAAGGTACAGGGTAATAACTCATTGTCTAACAATAAGCCAAAAGTTAAGGAACTATGTCTACAAGAAAATTCCTAAAGCTTCCGCAAAATCGGCCTCCTCTTGTGAAGTGATATGTTCCGAGAGAGTCTCTAAGCCTCCTAAAGCGATCTTGGAACCTTCGATTACCGCTGCAGCTATTTCATACCAAGTGACTCCCCTTTTTTCTTGATAATTTTGTGTGGAGGGTGATTTGCTTGAAAGAACCACCAAATCCTCCAGTACTGAGCCACTTATTTGAGCCAATTGGTCAAGATTGACAATAAAATGGTTAGTTAAGTTGGCCGCGATTTGAAGAGAAACTGCGGTTTTGATTTCTTCTAAGTCATGGTCGATGTTTCTGGAAGGAGCAGTATTCTTAGATCCTAGAGCCAGTGCGACATTGGTATCTGCTGGTGCAGAAAAAACAATAGGAATAAGGGGAAGTACCAAAAGTGAAAGTCTCTTTTGAATAATTTTGAATGACAAAAATGTGTGATATGGTGGGTTTTAAATCCATTTGCTATCATGATAGCTGGTACTGATGTCTCAAGTTCAACAGTATAGAGTAGTATAGAGTAGTATAGAGACTATAGAGTAGTATAGAGTAGTATAGAGTAGTACTACCTTCTTCTCTAGTTCTCTAGTAGTTCTTCTGGTAGCGGTAGCAGTAGTGAACCAGTGGTTGTACTAGTATAACTAAATCGTATAATGTAGTATCTTATAGTAGCAATATATTAGTAGTAGCATTATGTTACTAGTGTTAGATTCCGGTTACGTCAGGTACTCTGTTTATTATGTTTTTTGGTTGATGATTCCTCCTAGAGGAACCGTCGCACCTTATATAGACTAGTACAGCATAGGAGAATAGAGGTCGTAATGAGGGCCAAAGGGGTCGCTCAACCTCTGATCGACCAGTACAGGGTTCAACATCCACATAGGTGGTTTACTACTCTTGGTGGGTCTAACAACTAGTACAATATATTTGTTATGTTCTCCAGTACATTTATGCTTAATCGATAACTTTATTCGTTGGTGATTCTTCAGGAAGAGGAATCGACCGTACTCAAATACTCCACAGGAGAGCAATCCGTAGTAACGATGAGCTAAAAGGGGCACAGTAGCAGAGAACCGACTCGGAGATTAACTGAGCACGTGAGCTCAAACCTTGTATTGGTAGAGCACTACCCATATGTGGCCTAACAATATTACTAGTACTTAACAGATTCGTTAAGGTAATTGTTATCAGTCAAGTCCCGTATTATCCCCAAATTAAGCGCTCCAAAGGCTTTGAAGTCGCTGACCTGAGACGATATGAATCATCAACAAGAGTCCTCAGTATAAATATTTTTCACTCAGTATAATATTCACTTAGTATAACATTCACTCAGTATAAATAATTATTCACTGAAACACAGCGAAGGAAGTCAAAGCACCAGCACATCTTTCTTGGGATTGTCATCAATAACTGTTGTTTAACTGCACGCCTGGGGTCTGACTTCAGACCGTATGTAGAACGGTACATTTTTTTTTTCAGAATTTAGAGATCCACCATTTCAGCCCGTATATTTTTATTCACATTCTAGTCCTGAGATACTGTCAAATTCTGTGCATCCAGCCATTTCTAACTGATGCCTCCAATCTTACCCATAACCTAAATGTTCACAGATCGGTTGGCACCTATAAAGATAGCCGATCCACTCCTACCTCGTTCCTTACTTCACTACTCACCACACTACTAATCTTAGTCACTTAGATAGTCTATAATTCTCCACTATGAACAAATTCTAGGTTCCATCCCTAGTACTATCTTTTCTTCTTCTTTTCTGCTGTATACCACAGTGGTGCTTGTTGCTACTGTTCCATACGATCTCTACATGGTCTCATACAGATTAATCATAGATTGAATCTATACATGGTCTCATACAGATTAATCATAGATTGAATCTATACCATGTGAACTCATAATTGATATGAGATCAAAGCAATGAAGTTGCTTGGACATTTCTGCCCGTAAGCTAACGAAAGATCTTATCATGCATGTAGACAGATAATACAACAGAGACAGAGGACTCTGGGACTCTGGGGCTCTGAATATGCATTACCGTATTGTTTCAAGGGCATTGGCAGCCTCGGACACCTATAATATATACCCTTGGCCATGCGTTCGAAATCCCACTACTCTCCTTCCACGGCATTGCCCCAGTTGAACCCCGAGAGCCCGCCCGACATGGCATCGTCGCCGCCATCGAGAAACAGATTGAAATCGAAATCGATGTCGTCGATGCTGGAATTCCCTCCGGACGTGAAAAAATTTACTCCGTCTGCGGGAGCGTTGTTGCCCAAAATATCTGTAGGCACGCGGTCCGCCAACGCCTGGTTGTAGAATGCATTAGGAGGCTGCATCTTGCCGTCAGAAGGCTGGGGTCTATCATCGGGCTTTTCTTCCTTTTTGGGCTTGAGCTTTTCCTTCTTCAACGTGGGGGTTTTGGTGACCTTCTTGGGCGACTCGGCCCCCTTCTTTCTCTTTTTGGATGCGTCCGGCTCGGGCGACACCGCCTTCTTCTTGGGGCCCACTCTTCCGTTGGCGCCGTTTTCTGTTCCAGCAGATTGAGGAGTGGTGCCGTTGACGCTGGGCTTGCGTGAACGCTTGGCCACCGGTGTCTTCTTCTGCTTCAGAGCAGGGATCACCGGAGACGGTTTGCTGCTGGGATGGGGAGAGGGGACTGGGGATGCCTGGTTAGGAGCACCATGGCCCGTAGGCACCCCTTGCGCCATAGAATTGTCTCCTGCTACATTGAACCGGGCAATGTCAAGCCGTTTCTTATTCTGCTTCTCCAAAAGCATGAGCTGCATCTGGTAATCCTGTAGCGCATTCATGTTGCGTCCTGGCTGCACATTCGGGTTCATGGGAGGTGCAGGCACCGCCATATTCTGCTGTCCGTATGGAGATGGTGGCATCCCAAACACGTTTTGTTGTGTCAGCAGCATTTGTTGCATCTGGGGGTGCTGCATATTACCATGCTGGATGTTTCCAGGCTGAGGCATTCCGTGTTGAAGATTCTGCATCTGCTGAGGAAGCTGTTGCTGGGGCATCGGCTGGGGCATCTGTTGTTGTTGCTGCTGCTGCTGCTGTTGCTGTTGGGGAAGACGCTGCTGAAGAAGTTGTTGTTGCTGCTGCTGTTGCTGTTGAAGAAGTTGCTGTTGCTGTGGGTGCAACTGCTGGTACTGCATCTGCTTAGCAGACCCATTCGGAGAAGGGCCTGGACGCATGGGCCGAGCATGGTTGACCCGAGCTCCATTCATAGCAGGGCTTCCTGCATTCATGCTTTGAGGGTTGGCAGCAGCAGAAGCAGCAGCGGCCACGGCAGCCACAGCTGCAGCAGCGGGGCCTTGGGTCGGGGCTTGCGAGACACCTGCCTGTTGTCGTAAGTTGTTCATTTGCGTCTGGGCTTGTTGTTGGTTTCTGTTCTGGCCGTTTTGCATGAAAATGGGCAGGTTGATTGCATTGACCTGGTCCAAAGCCGGGCCGTTGGTACTGGTCCGGTGTAGACCAACGTTGGGACTTTCATTGCGGCCGCTTTGGGGTTGGACTGATTGGACCGTTTGTGCAGGCTGACCCCGTTGTGGTTGGATGACCTGAGGAGGCTGGCTCTGCGGATGCTGGTTTGGTTGACTTTGAGGCTGCAGATTCGGTTGGTTTTGTTGGTTTTGCTGTTGCTGCTGCAGACTATGAAGCAGACTCTGCTGTTGACTCTGCTGCTGCTGCTGCTGCTGTTGTTGTTGCTGTTGTTGTTGTTGCTGTTGTTGTTGCTGTTGCTGCTGTTGCTGTTGTTGTTGTTGTTGTTGTTGTTGTTGTTGTTGCTGTTGCTGTTGTTGTTGTTGTTGTTGCTGTTGCTGTTGCTGTTGCTGTTGTTGTTGTTGCTGTTGCTGTTGTTGTTGTTGCTGTTGTTGCTGCTGCTGATGATGATGATGTTGCTGCTGCTGCTGCTGCTGATGTTGTTGTTGTTGTTGTTTCATAATCAACTGCATCATTTGTCTCTGCTGGCGAGGGTCGACCTGCGAGCTCAGTTTTTTGAGGTTCAGGCCGTTCAGGCTACCCATGGGCATATTCAGTCCAGTCTGGCCATTCAGGCGGCCCTGCATATGGAGACCCAGGCCCATGCCCATATTGGGGAAGATATTGAGCATGGCATTCTGCTGCTGAAGCAGGATTTGACTCATCCCCATGGAGCCCAAGTCTGATTGTTGACTCAGCTTCATAAGCTGCATCTGATGGTATTGGTTGGCTGCAACCGAAGACAGCTTGTTGTTCTTGACGTTGTGCACGTCCCAAAACACCTGCCACCACTCATAAAGAAAGCCCTGGGGAGCATCCATGCTCAACGAAAGGTTAGGGATATTGTGCTCCTCCAGAAACTTATTGATAGTCAAGGAAGGTGTCTGTGGCGTGGTGTTGGCAGGCGTGGACCCATTGGCATCCTTATCCGGCACATCATTGCTCAACAAGATGGGCGAAGTTTTGGACGACGAATGCCGCAGATCGTAGGCCACAGTAGGCACATCAGCTTCAAGCACAAACAGTTTGGCGGTCTCTGAAAGCGTATTCTTGACCAAGAACTCGTAGATGTAGGCATTGAGAAGCTGTTTGGAGTTGGCAGCAAAGCGGTCGGTCACGCTGCGACTGGAATTTAAGATGGGCGGCGCACCTGGCGACTGATCGTTCATCATGCCCAGGTTTGCCTGGCTCGGGGGATCCGATGCCATGCCCGGCGTGCGTTTGTTTCCAAGGTAGGGTGTAGTCTGGCTCATAATAACAAAGAACTGATCGTCACGAACAGAAGTTGGACAAGAATAGAGCACTGGAACAGAAGCAGAACACTAGAACAAGAATAGACCAGAATAATAAAACACTAGACCACACGAATGGAATGCTAGATCACAATAATAGAACACTAGACCACGGACTGGAATAAGACTGGAACAAGAAAAAGACTAGACCACTAGATTCACCAGAGTAGAACAAGGATGAAACAGTAGTATCACCAGACTAATATAACACTAGTAAACTAGAATAAGAACACTAGTTTCACCAGAATAGAACAAGACTAGAGGACTAGATTAGACCTAGAATCACCAGAATGGAAAACAGACGTTAAATTGAACGCTGGACACTGAGTAACTCTCCAACTTTGAACTTTGAAACTTCGGAACACTAAACTCTGCTGAACTGAGTAGTTGACTAGAACACTAGACTAACACTGACCTGAAGTAGAGACTAAGGCCAGAAGGGAATACCACAAGGAATACCCGAAATATATAGCAGGGCTAAGTGAAAATGGCGTTTCGCTATGACAGCAGAGGAAACAGAAGAGCCAGAAAATAAATACTAGGGCAGACACTGACTGAGCACTGACAGATTTCGACAGGACAGGAAGCGAAGCTGGGAGGATAATGGAGGAGGTCAAAAAAGGGGAGGGGTCGTAAGTGGGTGGGGGGAGTTCCTTCCTGCACACGGTGGGGTAGTAGCAGTGGACACCTCTGGCGATCGAAACTCGGCGTGTTCTTTGCACTGGGATGGCAGAGTGGGGGTTGGACGCTGGTTACGCTGAAGAATCCTGGATGAGGAGAAGCTCTCGCATGGAGGTACGGGTGCGCACACCGGGCCATGCTGCCTTGTATTGGTGTGCAGAGATAGGGCCATCTTGCAGCACTTGTATACGCATTGGGGGTGCTTGATAATGGGGGAGGTCAGAAGAACAAGGAGGGCTGTTTCTTAGGAAATCGTGTTTTTTTTCTTTCTTTACATAGAGTTAAGTGGAGCAGGGCTCTTAACCACGGTTTACCCAGTAAGAGGAAGGGAGGGAAGGGGGTTCTACTGGTCCGTTGAACGGCTTTGCCCCTTCTTTTCGGTTGACACACGCCGGCCATATCCATTCCGTGGCCCGCCTGCGGCGCTGTTCGACACGTCGCCGGTAAACGGCGCAGCTTGTATTGCAGGCACGTGACGTTTAGTTTATTTCTATTGTTTAGAGCCGTCCTGCACCCTGCCTGCTGACTCGGATGCCGTCTGAACCACAGATCCACGGGTCAACAAATCAGATCCTAGGAATATTTTGTGGGCCAATGAAACAAAGCGTTTGTAAAGTCCACTTCCGGCTGAAAAAAATCCCTTGCTGTTTGTGCCAGCTGGTTTCGTGTTTCTAGGGAAAGCGTAAAGCCATAGGCTTCGCACTACAATCTATCCATGTACCATTTATTGTCAATTAATGTTTCCGTCCCACCGCCAGCACCAGGCATTGGCTCTTTTAATTGCCACTCGATCACAATCCGGTTGTTCTTCAACCAATATTAACCAGTATTGAGCCAGAATTGAACCAGTATTGAACCAGTATTGAACCAGTATTGAACCAGTATTGAACCACCATAAACCACCATGAACCACTATTGAACCAATTCTATTGAAACTGTCCTTCTACTTGCTCAAGTCCAGGGCCAGGTAGCAGTGGCACCCGCTTGGCACAGGAAAGGCAGACAGAGTTCACTATCCAACCACCACTTTGTTTCGTGCAGGCTAAGGGAGTCGTAATCGATGACCATGCAGGCCTTCCGACCAACAATCAACCCAGCACTGCATACACCCATGTCCATGAACAGAGTCAATAAATCTTCATCATGCAAATCTAACCTGCACTGCACACACACGTAGCCTCACGATCATTCCGATTCTTCACCTTTCACAATTGATCACGATACTGCACGATACATCACGATTTATCTGCACATCCTCTTTTGAAACAAGCAATATTTTGGCATACTCAATTTATTTCAATCTGAATAAAGACAAGAACCCGAATGAAGAATGGAAAAGAAGCACAATAAGATTCAGATATAGAAAGGAATCAGACAGAAAGAACAGAATTCAATCAATTTAGAAATCATTCATTATTTCTGATGGTCTAAAGTAGCTCCGTTTCTTATGGGTTCTTGGTCGTGTGTGGATCCAGTAACTTCTGCATCGTGTGATTGGTATAATTGGTGTAATTGGTGTGATTGGTTCGTTGTTTTTCTGTTCATCTAGCCCCACACTGTGGCATCGCCAGCCATTGTTTTTCCTCCGCTCAGCCAGATGTTCGAAGAGGAAGACGTGTAATTGGAGCTGAGGAGATTGCCGGACGAGTTGAAGCCCGGCAGCTGGAAAAACGACAGGCTGGAGTACTCTTTCTCGGTGCTAAAGGGGTCGAAGGTGGCTAAGCCCTCATACTTCTTTCCATCGCCCACCCCAAGCCCAAATACTTTCTGATCAAAGCCTTTTTCAAAGCCCTCTTCGGTATCCTGAAAAATTTTCTCGTCAAAAGCTTTTTCAAAAGCCTTGTCCTCGAAATCCTTTTCATCCTGAAACACCTGAGGAATGTGATCATGACTGGTTCTCTCATAATGGAGAGAAGACTGCACACCTTCCAAATCTGGGTTGGCAGCCAAATCCACGCCCATACCGTTACGGTAGTAGTAGTCCACGTTCTCGTATGCGTATTTGGAGTAAAAGTTTTTTCCCCCCAAGTTACGGCCTCCGTACCCCATATTGCCCGCGCTGCCCAAACTGTTGATGGTGTTGCTAATATTATTGTTGGTGATACTGCCCAAATTATTGACACTATTGTTGATACCACCCAAATTACCGCCCAAATTGCCGACACTGTTGTTATTCTTGTTGTTGATGTTGCCCAAATTACTTCCCATATTATTGATATTGTTGATATTGTTGTTGTTGTTGATGGGGTTGATACCGTTAATGCTGCTGTTGGAGTTGATGCTGTTGATGTTGTTGTTACTATTGATGTTGGCCGAGTTGACGGGCCTCCGACGCCCGAAATAGGAGGCCGGCTGGTTGTGAGCCTCGATCAACGCCTTATCGATCATTTCAAGCTGGTTGGCAAAGGGCTCCAAGACGAGGGGCCGTGTTTCAAGGCTCATGGTGCTGTAGGTTGGTGCGAGTGCAGGATTCAAAGGTAACGAGGGAATTTATTTGTTTGGGAGAAATGTATCGGACTTTCGAAGATCTCGGTATAAAATCTCGGGGATTCAGTGCTTCGGCAGTCTTTGGGACTCGGTATGGTGGTTGTTTCTGCCCGATGAGTTTTTATCGCGACACGAATGGCCTGGTGCACGGGTCTGGCGCGTCGCGACTATCAGCCTCATTCTCCGATCGGTCATTTCCGCATTAACCACCACACCATAATAATCTGTACTAATACTACTAACATCATACAGCTTTAAACCAATACTAAAAAAGATCAATTCTGATATTTACCGAATTCTAAAAAGGAATGATTCTGTATTTTCTCAATACTTAAAAGGACTAATTCTGATACGAATACAATAATTAATCTGCAGGACCACATATACTATGTGCAGTACAGGCACTTACACTAATACTAATACTAATAGTTATTTTTTTGGGTTCTTGTTAGATAGTAGATTACCTAGACTTGTCTTCGTCCATGATTCTTCGAAGAGAGCAATCTGAGCGGCTTATATAAATTTTGAGGAGAAAACGTGGCCTCGAGAAACTCTTCACCAGAACAATGGTGATGATGTTCTTGCTCGTGTCGGTTCAGCCGGTACTGTTAAATGTTTGAAAGGTCTTTGAAATGGCATTGCTAGGATCAGATGGGGTAGGCGTCACAATACATTTATGAGTAGTGCCTGACTGTAGTGGGTCTAGTACTAATACTAGTACTAATACTAGTACTAATACTATGTTAGATCCACCATATGTAGTGTTCTACCCATTTCAGTATTTTGAGCCCACACTGTCCAATCCTTACAATGGCCATTCCATTGTGCCACTCCTCTACACCATTTTATGAGGTACCAGGAGGGAATGTGAAAAACCCGACGCACCAGGATGACTTGTGAAGAGTTTTCCACCTTTGCACCTAGCAACAACCGGTTGACTAGTCGACGCCGTTATCAACTACTTAAATAGCTCAGATTCCTCCTTCTTAGGAATTATCGGCGATAGCCATACTAAGCACAGTATTTGACGTACCAACAAAAATCCAACATATACCAAATAGTTATGATTCTTTATATATTGGCTGACTTGGAACCTCAATCGAGATTCCCAACCCTGAAGTCTCTCTAGTCACAGCTTTGAGGAATGTCGTCCATTGTATCGAGCCATAATTCATAGACTTAAGGTAGCTCAATATACTTGTTAATAAATTTTGTAATTGATCGAGAAAAGGCCATAGAGATAAGCCAGAAGCAGGAGAATAAACTCATCAGGAAGAATATACAAGGTCCCAAAGTTTGATCATGGATCACAGTTAGTTCCACCTAATTGAAGTGAGCTCACAAAGAATTCAATACTTAGAGAATCCTAATACTAAGATACTAGAAGTATTAATTCTGGAAAATTAGACCAAAACACTAAAGCCACCAAGAAATTACCATATCAATGAAGAATGCCGGGATAATCCATCAATATGCTCTACTCCAGCACACTCTGATCTGCATATTCAATACACTTAGACACCAGCTCGAGTTAAGCGTATAGTAGTATTGGAATTAAATGTTGGGATTAGTAATAGTAATATGAGACTGTTAAGTAGATTTTGGAATGACCAACTAATTGGAAAGTGTTTGAACAGCACTGAGTAGTAGAAATTGATAAGAGCATCAGGGTACTGAGATAGATAAAAATCAAGAGAGTGTTAGATCCACCATTGTGCTATACCGATTGAGGTATTTGAGCCTTCGCTGGCTAATCCTAACAATGACCATTGACAGACCATCACAATCCACTGTACCAATATCTGCCCTCACCTATTGTTAGTGTGCTGAGTTTTGCAACCAAGTCCGCTCCGCTAGAAGTGTTTAAGTACCTCAGATTCGTTCTTGGAGGATCAACCAATGAGCTTAATAACAGAATAACTGACGTACCCGAATCCAACAACAAAAAATAGATCAAGAATTGAGAAATAGAGAAATGAAACGAATCCAAAAACTGTAATAGATTGAGAGATGATGAGTGGAGAGCAGAGAGCAGAAAAAGGACAGATAGAAAAATAGAGATAGGAGAAAGAGTAGAGAGTAAAGCTGAGTCTTAGAAAAAGTGGCTAGAAAAAAGACTAGAGAAAGTGGCTAGAAATGGTGGCTAGAAAAAAGACTAAAAAAAAGGTGAGCGGAGGCAACAGCTTTTATATTCCCATTGACGTTGGCTGTAAATCGGTGCGGGGTTTTGAAATGCGACCACAAGTAGCCTCATGCGCGAGCGGTGGCTGCAATTCCATAAGAATATAAAAGGACTGCCATTCCCTGCGAACGTAAAAAATATATTAGCTTCTCCGAACGTTTCTTTTAGTGGAATGTACATGTTAAGAGATTGAGTGAGAACATAAATAATTAGAAGATTATCGAGTGAAAATATAAATACTTTAAACATGACTGAGTGAAAACATAAATAGTTAAAAGATGATTGTGTAAGAGACTTTCATATTCGGGATCTATTGGATCAGGCTTTGGAGTGATATAGATGACAGGTGTTCGTTTATATAATATGTCAGCATTGTCATATCGATACTATACAGATTGTAGATATGCGTTGATCAAATGCTATTGCTGATGACTTAGGTCACCACCACATTCACTTGAACAGTGACTTTCTTCTTGACCCTGGAAACAGAGAGGCATGGGAGCACCGAAAAAAAATACGAGAGAGGAGTTTCCTGGAAAGAGGAAGAAAACAAGCCTGGCCTGACTTTAGAGAATAGACTCTCTCAATTCTTCTACTTTTTTTTCTGCTCAGGATTTCTATTTCATCTCAGCTTACCTACCTGGTCTTTTTCTTCTGCTTGATCTCCTCCTCCTTCAGTGGATGCAACTTGATCTCCGTGGGGAAGTCGGGCCGGTTGCCCTGGTAGCCTTGCGACCAGTCATAACCACTGGCATAGGCAAAAATGGTGCCGTTGCTGTTAAAGGCCGTCGCTGTTATAGGAGCACCCACATTAGGGAAGTTCTTCAACCGTTGCTTGGCGTCCTTATCCCAGAAACAGAAGGTTCCGTCAGAACCCGCAGTGGAAAACGTTCCATAAATCGGATGGAACGAGATGGCATTAACTGTATAGAGATGGGTTTCATTACTGGCAACCAGCGAGGTTCGGGTCGTGGAAGTACCGTTTGGTGGCTTACGGTGACACCGGAACGAAAAGCCACTCTTTTGTTGTTCTGCATCGTCAATGTACTGGATAGCACACCGGGCCTCAATGGAAGCTATGGCATAACCATTTCCTTGAGGATAACAGGCCACGGACCGCGTCTGATATTTCAAAGGCGACATGGCGTTTTTAAAGATTTGCTGTGGGTTGGTCAAATCTATGATGGCCAAATGGCGCTCAGCACAGCCAACCACCAAAAGCTTCTGGGCTGAGTCCATGCAATACACCTTATCGGGCAAGTTGATGACAGAGATGGGCTGAGGCGACCGCATGTCCCAGTACTTTAAGGTCTTGTCCCAGGACCCACTCACAACCACCTCAGTGTTGGTGGGCCCGCACTGCACAAAACGCACACATCTGACGGGGGCATCATGGGCACCGATTTGCTGGGATTGCTGCAGCGCCAAATCGAAGAGCTTGACTTGTTTATCTGCACCACCGGAGCAAACCCTGGCTCCATCGGATGACCAGCGGGCACTGAAAACAGGACCTTCATGCTCAAAAAGCGCTCTTCCCTGGTTATTTCCAGAATTGGGATCAATTTCATAGATACGAACTTTTTTATCCCAACTGGAAACCGCAAGGAGATTCAGCTGCGGAGAAAACGCCAAGTCCGTGACTGTGTCTTCTGGGCCATTTTTGACGGTGATGTCATTGATTAGCTCTTGGCCGGTGGCCGCACTCGTTTGTGTGGTGTTACTGGCAATGAACGACATCTGCAGGGAAGTATGATCCAGGAATTATGGCACGCAGTTGGGGTCAGCTTGCTCCTGATCTCTGATAGCTCTGGCTCTGTTAGTGGTGAGGTTGAATTTATTCGTGCGAATGTACCTCCGTACCTCTCGAGGTATACGTTACTCAAAGGTACCTCATCTACTGTACTATCCTATAGTACTCTGATACCTACCTCGTTTGACCATAGTGGTATACTATGTTGCTACAATGCACTAGTATACTATACTGCTACACTATACTGTTATAGTGACTGTTAAATGCTAGTGTATTACAAATTTGTCACCTGATAAGACACGTGACTTCTACACCCGGACCACCGAGGCCAACGATACAAACCATACCAAAATGACTAGCTGAACCAAGCTTAAATGCACTTTCATGATGAAATCAACTCAATGAATACATTATAATTCATAGGTTGATGCTAGGTTAAGAGGGTAGTGCTTTAAGACTCTCGACGCTAGTTGTGCGCACCTGCAGAGCACACATGAAGTCTACAGAATACATCATCAACCTACACCTCTCGCCCAGACTAATACACCACATGGGAGAACCAAATGGGCTGTGCCATATTCCTACCGTCAGGCTCCAGGACGAGTCCCCGATTTCCAATCCTGCATCCTCGGAAATCTCCCATGTTTCCTCCTACGAGGACATGACCTACATTGACTGGATGAAAGAGTCCACAATACACTGGCAGGCCAACACGTCGTATAAGTGGACAGTGCTTGTGATCATGTCGCTTGTGGTGGGATATGTGACGATCTTCTTAGACTTAGCATCCGTATGGCTCAATGACCTCCGCAAAGGTCTTTGTCTCTCCAAACTAGACCGATGGTCGCTTCTAAACCCGTACCTGACATGCCCTGCAGATGACTGGTACGACTGGCTGCGGATTTTGACAGGAAAAGTGAATTTTGTGACGGAGATGGTGGTGAATTTGCCAATATACGTGTTTTTCGTGTGTTTATTTGTGCTTCTGGCCGGCGTGCTCACATTTACGCTAGCACCGTTGATGAAGCAGAGCGGAATCCCCGAAATGAAGCTTATTATTGCGGGTTTCAATTACCACATGGACCTGTACCTAGGCCCACATATGCTCTTGTATAAGATCTGTGGCTTGGTGCTCGTGGTGAGCTCTGGTTTATGGCTAGGAAGTGAGGGTCCTTTGGTGCACATTGCTGGGTGCATTTTGACCATATGTTTTGAACTTATATACGGCAAAAACTCGCACGAGGGACTCAGGAGAGAATTGCTAAGTGCTGCTGCTGCCACTGGTATAGCTGTGGCTTTTAATCTGCCCATTGGAGGAGTATTGTTTGTGGTGGAACTTCTTCCATCGTACTTCTCGCCCACCAAGATCATGTGGAACTCGTTTGTTTCGTCCACCATTGCGTTGGTAGCTTTATATGGGTTTAAGGTGTTTACT
Source organism: Metschnikowia santaceciliae (assembly GCA_002374485.1). Lineage (NCBI taxonomy): Eukaryota > Fungi > Ascomycota > Pichiomycetes > Serinales > Metschnikowiaceae > Metschnikowia > Metschnikowia santaceciliae. The sequence goes on along the minus strand of NKZN01001352.1, from coordinate 49,663 downwards.
GAGGGTGAAAACTATATTGACGAGGCTCTATTTGATGTGCTGTTTGGGAACATTAGCTGGTTCTTCATGGAGTCCATTCCGTTTGTTCTTTTGGGCATTCTCGGTGGCTTTTTTGGCTATTACTATACAAACGCCTACTTGCGCTTTGCTGAGAAACTGGCCAAAAGTCGTCTCCACGTATGGATGGTTTCGGTGTTGAAGATATCTGAGAGGGCCGCACCATATGTGGAGTTGGTGATCGTGGGTTTGGTGACTTCTTTGGCTACGTTTCCGATTCTGATGACCAAAATGCCTCTACGGGCTTTTTTGAAGGTTCTCTTTACCGATTGCCCCACAGGTGCCGTTTCCAAGGAAACAAACTCTATGAACTTCATGTGCGACTCATCTTCATTCTCCACCGTGTGGAAACTCGCCTATATTTTCGTGCAAGGTTTTTTCCTCCTGTCGTATAGTTATGGGCTTTCCCTTCCGGGCGGTGTGCTTATGCCATCGTTGGTTATGGGTGCTACAGTGGGCCGCCTCTTTGGCATCATCTCCCAGGCCATACAGAATAAGCTAGATGTGGCATATTTGGCTACATGCACGGCCAAATCGTGCCTAGTGTCTCCTTCTTCATATGCTGTTGTTGGAGCTGCGTCTTTTACTGCTGGAATCACCAAACTCACGTTGTCGGTGGTGGTGATTATATTTGAGCTTACTGGAGCCGTTTCATACGTTATTCCAATCATGATTTCAGTGATCACTGCCAAATTTGTGAACGATTGGCTCTGTGAGGAGAACATTTACGATGCTTGGCTCCGAAACGAGTTTAATCGTGGTATTGGCTCGTTATTGGTTAACTCCAATAAAGGTGATGGACTCTGTGTGTTCTCCAACTTGCCAGCACGTGTGCGGTCGAGAATTTCGGATATGACCATCCAAAGGTTCATGAGCCCGTTGAATAAGACTCGCCACTTGAGCTTGTTTCCCAGGATCCCTTATGATCTCCGTGAAATTTATGGCTTTCTAGCGGACGATAACCACGAGGGGTACCCACTTGTGAGTAGCGAGGAGTCGCCGGTTGATTTGGGCTACTTACCGAAAAAGGATGTTTATAAGCTGATTTTGCTGACAATGGGCAATGTTCAGCTGCAGGACGCCATGATCTGCTTTAGAGCTGCTGTACCTTCTTTTCTAGAAGACGAGCAGAGAGACTATGAGCAAGAAATCTGCAACGCCTATAAAAACGTTAGGTTTGTGCCTGTTGTGGCTACAAAACCGACTCTTATCGTCAAGGAAACGGCGTCTTTGAAGCAGGTATTGGAGATATTTGAACGACTCCAGTTGAACTACTTGATAATTCACGATGCTTCTAAAAATAGCAGGGTCAGCGGCTTCATTGATCGCTTCATGGTATCAGAAATGATGCGCCTGAAGTTCCTTGACCTTCAAACCGAACCATTGGCTGACCAAGTGGGTCGGGAATTCGAAATTGATTAATTGTACTGCAGATAATTCGTGTACACTGCATATACGATATTCGATCCTGCATATATACCATTTCTATGTGCGCGTGCCTGACATCTATATATATATATACACCTCGAGAGATGCCATGAGCCTACCGCCCCAAGGAACGCTTCTACTACAGGATGTGGAGGCTCTTGGCCCAAATTCTGTTTTAGGGCTTGATACACAGTTCTTCACTGTCAAAAACCTACTCAAAGGCGTCAAACTCATCCCCAAAGGCCTCCATTTTCTCCACTATTCCGAGTCTCTTGACCAGGGCTCACTTGTACGCTACGGCTGGTGGTTCCATTGTGATGATCAGCAAGTTGTGACGTGGAATATCAAGGCAGAGACTGTATTGAATGCCGCACGTGACCCGGACATGCATGATTTGGGCCTTTTTTACCCATATATGGTGGAGTATCCCGAAGACCGGGAGAAATGGGCGGAATTGACCAGGTTTTTGGACATGGAAGTCGTGGAAGAGTACGTGGCCAACCCAAAAAAACCTATTTCCACCGCTACTCCGCTGCTGGAGGAGAATATGGTCTTATTGGATATTCTAAGGCAAAAGACACCCAACCAGAAGTTTCTGCAGGCAGACCAGGACGAGCTCCGGTACACAATCATCCAAACGCATAAACGACGTGAAGAGACCTCAGGTTCGGAAGTTACTGGTGATTTTTTGGACCGTTCCTGGTACCTTGAGTCGCTTTTCGCTCATGATCCCAGCATTCTCTTGGCCGAGGTTCAACTTTCGTTTATCCACTTTCTTATTTTGGGTAATGTTTGCTCTCTAACACAATGGACGGCTTTGCTTTCCCTTATACTGAGCAGCAGGCTGTTTTTGGAGAAAAAACAAGCATTCTCCACCGATTTTTTGCGGATTTTCGAGGCCCAAATTGCCTGTTTTCCTCCTGAATACATGGCCCCGACCCTGGCTCTGCATATTGTGGATATGGAAAGTTATGGTGAGATATTGGCTAAATTTCAGGACATTTTTGGCGATGTTCCTGCATGGAAGCGGCTTCTGGACATTCATCAATCCAAATTTGGTATATGGGTGCCGCAAAGCTCAGTTTTTGATGCGGACAATTTCGAGGTATATGACGTTGAGAATCATGATTCCGCCGATGAAGATGCTCCTGCCATAGTGTAATCAAACTTTAGTATATATATTGGGTCCGGCACGACCACGACCACACAATAAATTTAGCTACAAGTAAGAAACTGTCGAACTTATAACTGTATATTAAAGTAAGGTTAACGCTATCAAGATACTATATATGTAGTTCGGTGTTAAGGACATACGAAGCACCCAATACAGTTTTGTGTAGACCTTATGATGAGCATTACTCAAGAGTCTAATTACTATAAAATTACTAAACACATAGAGCTTGTTGGTGGTTCTTTTTCCTCAATACGAAACTAACCGAGCTAAAGAGGCGCCTGGGAGTATCGGAGGCAGACAGAGCCTTAGTATACATCACTCAGTCAACATAGCAGACTAGAATACACAACCCGTTATTTAAAATCCCACCAAAATTCACCCTCGGTTGCGGCCATACCAAGTGTGTAGCACTGTTTCCCGTCCGATCAACGTTAGTTAAGCCACTTAGGGCCACAGTGAGTAATGCAGTGGGAGACCATGTGTGAAATTGTGGTGCTGCAATCTTTTTTTTCTTACACTTGAACTTATGAATTGATAATTAATATTGGAAGACAGATTAACATATCTTTTAGTACTTAGCACTTACAGCTCTATGGCATGGCAATTGTCTTTTATCACAGACAACTACAGAAGATGACTTAGGACAGACTATTAATCAAGACAGACCAGTATTCACTAGAAACTTCTATTCGCTAGAATTGAACTATTCTCTGTAATTCCACTACTAGCTGCTATTAGATTAATCTTGACCATTAGTCTACTATTCAAGAGACGCTATGTATATACCAGGTACATGATTAGTGTTAGATCCAAGATGGATGGAATACAACTCATATAGGGATTGAGCTCACATACCCAATTAATCGGGAACCGATGCTACTACCCCCTTTTTCGGGTTTGCAGTTACTACGCCCCCTGTTACTATCATAGTTACTATCAGAGTTACTATCAGAGTTACTATCAGAGCTACTATCAAATTGGCATTCAGACTTAGTTAGAGAATCATCAGAATGGTATTGAGCTGGTCTTTCACAGTCACTAATAGGCTGAGTGAATCAAACTATCACCATCAGAGTTATGACTAGATTGGTATTCAGGCCACTATCAGACTGGTACTCAGGTTACGATCTGACTATTACTAACAAGTCAACATCGAAATTGAGATTATCAGAGAAACTGAGAATGATATCAGAGTTGTAATTAGATTAGTATTCTGACTGAATGATATTAGAATGTCACCCTCAGAGTGTCTATTACTCTTGTATTCAGACAGAGAGAACCATCAGAATGGCATTTATGATAGATGGTATTCAGAGTCACTACCAAACCTAGAAAGATACCACAATGACATTCAATTACGATCAGAGAAACTGAAATGTACCCCAATGACATTCAGTTACGATCAGAGAAACTGAAGTGTACCACAATGACATCGTGACTGTCAATATCCGATTCACCAGAGTCTCTATTAGTTTGGTGTGCAGAGTTACTATCAGATCAGAATTTAAGCTGGTCTTTCACTGTCACTATTAAGCTGAGAATGACATTTGGAGTCACTTTCAGCGAAACTGAAAAGCTTCAGGTTGCCATTAGAGAAACTGAATAGTATCTTAGTGTCACTATCAGAGTTGTTACCGGAATGGCATTAAGGTACAATCCGAATCACTATTCGTTTGACATTGAGGTACAATCAGAGGCACTGTCCGAATGAAATTCAGGTACTATTAGAGAAACTGAGAATCATCAGAATGTCTTTGAGATTGTTACTAGCAGAGTTACTACTAGACTGGAATTCGATCAGACTGTTACCTTTCTGGTTCACAATTACTACGGCGATCCTCGGTTCTCCGTTACTACGTCCCTTCGGCTACTCCCCTGCAGAATATTTAATGGTTGCCGATTCCTGTTACTGAGGAATCATCAACGAATACAGTGTCGCTTAGGTGATTTACGTGTTTACAAGATTCTAACAAACCAGAGTCTAAACTGCCGAACGCTATAGCAAGTCTATAACAGACCATACGTCCATGAGGCGGGTATTACAGAAAGGTTACATTAAGTACTGTATAAAATTGTACTAAGCATTGTTATACACTTCTAATCCTACACCAAGACATAATAAGATAGACTAGGGCATAGTAAGACGTAGTAAGACATAGTAAGACATAGTAAGACATAGTAAGACATAGTAAGACATAGTAAGACATAGTAAGACATAGTAAGACATAGTAAGACATAATAAGACATACTAAGACATACTAAGACATACTAAGACATAGTAAGACATACTAAGACATACTAAGACATACTAAGACATACTAAGACATACTAAGACATACTAAAACATACTAAGACATACTAAGACATACTAAGACATACTAAGACATACTAAAACATACTAGAGAATTAATGAACATTATACATATCATGGCTGTACTGATTGGTTCTTGTTATGTCAGATACTCTGGTTACTATGTCCATTCGCAGAGAATTTCTCAAAGGGAGGAGTCTGACCTGCTTAAATAACTGTTCAAGAAGGTGCACGCTTGTAGCTGGCTGGGAAGAAGGCCTTATACAAAGTATCAGGCAGAGAGGCTTTATAATACTCAAATAGGTAGAGTAGAGTAGTGTAGTAGTAGTAGAGTAGTGTAGTAGTAGTAGAGTAGTGTAGTAGTAGTAGAGTAGTGTAGTAGTAGTAGAGTAGTGTAGCACTATGGTGACTCTCTTTTTCAATATTCTATACTCACCTTCAACCATCTATGTCAGGTCCATGAAAAAAAAGGTGTGATGCCTACCACGAACCCCCAATAGAACACGGTATTTTAAAACCGTTTGTTCTGATTCAAACGAGTATCTCAGTACACGATCATAAGCCTCGTAAAGGATACAAAGAGAGTCCAGAATTACTGCGCAGCAAGACATGCGCCTACATAAATCTGTCCATAGCCTTATTCACCTCCCATTATACAAGAAGCCAAAGACAGACACCACGGATAAATTATTTATACCACTCACCTTGTTCGTGCCCAGTCATCAGAATCAGTCACTTAGTCAGTAGTGTTAATCTGCTGGTCAGTAGTATTAATCTGCTAGTCAGTATTTGTCGGTAGTACCAGTACTGGATAGAATCATTGCTCTGTAGACCTAAACTAAGAATTCCAAGTGAGCGTAGCCTGGGATTTGAGTCCTACAATAAGATACTCAATACTACTTCTGTCAACTAGTACCTGGCATGTACGGAGTCAAGCTACTTCGTGGATATGTTATAAGCCGATAAGTGAAGCGCTATTTACAGGACATAGAAATGAAGAGAATCAGTCCAAGTCCTCAGTAAACATCAGTACCTCTACACTAATTAATATTAGTGTATCTGGTGTTAGGAGGCATCTTTGTATGTCCCATCAGCTGAACTTTCGGTACTCTTGGATATTGAAGTCGTTTATATTGGGGTGGACCTTCACACCACCAAAGTCCGGGTGAGTGGCTGCGGTGCTGGAGACACCAAGTGCTGTTTTCTCAACATGGAACGTACAGGTCTAGGCAAATGGAACGTACAGGTCTAGGCAAATGGAACGTACAGGTCTAGGCAAATGGAACGTACAGGTCTAGGCAAATGAAATGTACAGGTCTAGGCAAGTGGAACACTATAAGGCTTGCTTGGACCCTATCGTAGGACTTTGGTCTTGTAAGGTACAACTTACATATCCCTGTATATTAATATATGCTAAAACATAAGCTGAAAACTTCTTGTGTAAACCTACAATAATACTATTTGCAATAAAAACTTTCTATTACTAAGCCAATTTTAATCATCAATGATTGCACTTCGTATATAGGTGTCAGAGTACGTCCCAGTGCAGGGCCAAATGTCAGAAGTACAGTACTCGTAGTATACCCAAACTTCCTTGAGCCCATGACCAATGCTCCAGAAACCTGCGCCGAAAGGTTCATGTCCCATCTTCACACTCTCACAAGATGCTAGAGGTATACTATAAGTAGTATTCATCGATTGCGTCCTGAACCGGTTGGTCCCTTTAACACATGCACCAGCCACTTCCTCGTCGACTAAGAAGGGGCTGGTGTATAAGCGTCCACAATCAGATGTATGAAATTAAATGTACACAATCAGATGTATGAAATTAAATGTACACAATCAGTTGTACACAATCAGTTGTACACAATCAGTTGTACTCTATCAGTTGTACAAAATTAGTTGTACTCTATCAGTTGTACAAAATTAGCTGTACACTATCCAATGTACGGAATGAATCCTTCTGTACAATGGTTTGGAAAATTAGTATAAGATACTAAGTACGTACTATTCACCATGCATGGTTCGCTCCTTCGGGGTGCCTTACGGACCTCGTCGTTCCCCAAAAACCAGAACAAATCTCCGGAAGCTAGATGGAGGTATTGAAACGGCCCTTGGAGAGAGGCCCAGCCCAAGATGGCCAATGGAAAGACACGGCTGTCAAACCACTCGGTTGTGTGCCTACCCAATACCACCAGGTTTTGGGACGATCGCGTGCGGGCACGAGCACGGCAGTAGCCGCCATCTCAAAGGTCTTTTACAAAAATGCTCCCTGGAAGCTGATAGAGTTGAATCTACAATCTCGTTCCGTCATAGAGGAAGGGCACTCTCAGGAAAAAGAGCATGATGTGGGGTGGTACGCGATGGTGATGACATACCGTTTAGTTATTTTTACATCTTTGTGATTTTGGATCTTGGATCTTGGATCTTGCTTAGAGATGTGGAGAAGAAAAGTGGTAGGAATGAAAAGTTAATTCGGGGGGAAATGGCCTGGTTTATATAGTTCGCAATATCACACAATGGCTGCGAAATTCTGGTATGCTGAGTTTTGTGGCTTGGAACACAAGAATATTTGTGTCTGCATCATCATTTGTGTCTTAAGCTTTGTGTTATATATTTGGGTTTAGACTACAACACAAAATTATTTGGAGCACAATAGTGCTTTTTGTGAAGAAAATGTATGAGATTTGGGGGTCTGTGGGTGTATGCAGGACCACAAGATGTTAGAACATAATACCGACTAAGAGTGCGCATGGTGCGCTAGGCTTGCAGAGCATTGGACGGATATTTCCCCAGACTTCGGTTGTTAGATCAGCCGAGGACCAACGGAGCATCCGAGGATCATCCGAGGATCAATGAAGGCCAACTCCCACATATATAAGGAGGCCTTCGCCCCATCTTCTATTAGCTAACTAATCAAATATCTCTACTGAGAGAGACATACCAAGATGCCTCCCAAATCCAGACCCACCAATACCCCTCGTACTGACAATAAGACTCGGCCTCCATCTGAAGTAAACACTTCACCTAAAGTGTTTACATATCTTGATGAGGCAATGAGGTCTGTATCCTACAGTAAGATGGGACCTCTGGATCTTGAACCATGGTTACTTTACGGGCCACCTGACTCCCCAACATTCCTAGCTGAGCTGGAATTATCACTTCTACAGGTCATAACTTAAACGATTACAAAGAGATCATTCCTGTCCAGCTTAGTTTTGTTAACGGCACCAGAACGCCCGACCTTTACTACCTGATCAAAGAATATTTCTCGTCCCTCTCCCATACACACAGTATTTACTGCCGTACCACTCCTGAGGGCTTCCTTGGCTCTTTCTCCGGCAGCAAATCGACAATCACTCAGGTGAAAGCAGCTCTTGATTCTCAGTTTCACAAACTCATGTGGTTGTGCTTCGCTGACGCATCGTGTTATTACTTCAAGACACTTGATAAATTCTTCGTGGATACTCAAGTCATTCCAGACTCAATCAACGATGAGATTCAGCGCGAGTCCTTATCCGCTGGCGATGCTTTTCATGAGTACGCCACTAAAGCTTCTGAGGGACATCTCCTTCCGTTCGTGAAATTTTGTGTCGCCCACAATCACCTTCGGTCGGATATCTGTATTCACGTTTACTCCCTATTGATCGTCCATGTCCATTTTAACAGGCGTGACACCTTCAAGCGTGTTTTTCTGAAATTCCTCAACTCAACAGGGATTTTTCTTAAGGCCACTATTTCCTTTACCGCTGAACTTAAACTGAGCAACTTACTTCATGCGAAGTCGGCGACTGCGAACCGGAACAACCATAACTCTCACTCTCGCAGTGGTATGGACAGGAACACTTTCAATAAGGGACACTCCAACAGGGGCTCTTCTAGGGCTCTTCTAGGAGACCACACAAATCCAACAAATCCAACAACCAGGGCAAAACCGGTGGTAAACCCAATAGACGTTCCTCAAATTCGTCGAACACCAAATCTCCAAAGCAATCCGAAACTACCCTGGTAAAGAACTCTGGTGAGCAGGACCTGATCAATGCAATTACTTCCGAGAATTGCACCGCTCAGATCACTAGCCAAATAGAGACTGAAGATTATCTTACCTGCAAGCTTCTTTTGGATACGGGAAGTTTTGTTCACTTGGTAAATGATCGTTCCCTCTTAACGGATTTTGTCCCAGACGGATCCGGCTCTTTCGGGACTGCTGATAGTCACTCTATACCATGCCTCTGTTGCGGAAAACTTGCCCTTACGGTCCCCAATATGCCCCCTTTATTCCTACCTAAGGTGTACTTCGTTCCCACTGTCCGAGACCACCTCCTTGCGGGTTGAGAAGGAGGACCGCGTCGCGGACGGCATCCGGCCAGAAGTAGACTGGTACGGAACCCTGAAAAAGAAGCGTGCGCGCTTTGTCCTGGATAGTTCATGGCTTGATTTACTGGTTATTATAGCTGGGACACTGAATAGTCAATCTATTTTCCTGTATAGATGTCTTAGTACCTTAACGTTACAACAAAAATCTTAAAGTTACAGTAGTACTGTATTATTGTAGTACATTCTCTAGATGGACTAAATATTCATTCATTCTTCTTCTCCGTATCCTCATTCTTCTTTTCCGTATCCTCATACTTCTTCATACCATGACTCCTTTATTCTGAAACCTGTTACTTCTTTTTCGTGCCATGATACTTTTTTTCTAGCTCTTGAATATCTTTCTAAACCTCATACTTCTTCCTAAACCTCATACTTCTTTCTAAACCTCATACCTTTGCAAAATCTTTCTGAAACACTCGCGGCGGTGCCCAGGCCTGCTAAAAGCATTCCGCCTCCTCAAAATCTGAAGTCGAGTCCCATCCCAGAATGTGTGGTGTACATGGTAGAACAGTGCTGCGAACACCAGAGGATTGTATGCACCCGCGCTAGACTAGGTTTGAGCAGTGAACCCTCAACTCACAGACATCATGCCGAACAATAAGACTATGGATCTCGATAATATTTAATTAGCCAAGAAGCGCACGGACGGGTATTTTCGCGGTGCTGATTAGAACCGCAGCAAGATTCAAAACCCAAAAAAGTCCAGCCTTGAAATGGAAGCGTTCATGGTCATTACTGCTCAACCAGTACGTTGCTCTGAGCTTCACATCCGCGATATCATCACTTAGCAGTTTATCGAGAGCACCTTCTGGTGCGCCGAATTCTGCGTCTTCCCAGCTGTCTAGCCATGACGGCACAGGAAAGGCCTTCACCTCATCTGGGAACGTCACGAACACATGGTTCACAGGAGTCGCATTCTGGCCAATCGTGCCTTTGGTCAAGTTCGTATTGTTCTTGGGCTTTCTTCCTTCCCCTCCAGATAACGCTAGAGCCTCCAGTAACCGTAAAAACGGTGTTAATTGATAGAAGAACAGTGAACAACGCATAAGGGTTTTCAAGATATCCTAGTAAGTGCTCATACCTCTTTCTAGACCTCATACCTCTTCTCTGAACCTCATACCTCTTCTCTAGAGCCTCCACCTCTGCTCTGACTCTCTATATTTTTTCCCCATTCCCTGTATTACAATTCACTTGCTATTCTACCTTTTTTTATTTTTTTTTGGGCGAAAAGGAGACCATAAGTATCACCAGCAGCGAGCAGGTTGTCCAGAGAGATACAGCTCATGCACTATGGGGCAACACGTCGCCCACACCTTCCGATTTCCAAACGTTGGTTACCCTCAATTAAGTATTTTTAAAGCTGGAAAATCTATTAAATTTATTGAAGTCAACGTTAAATATCGGTTTTTCGTATTTAAAAAAATGTCGAGTCCTAGAAATCTTTTCTTGATAAAATAAGTAATTTAACAATTTCAATATCATTATGGCCTTAGGTATTTGTTACACCATCTCCCAATTGATATATGTTTTTGATTGTATACAACGGCGGTAGCTTGTCCTTTTATATTGAATGGAACTTTACATGACCAAAATCACGTGAGGGACTGTAGTGCCCAGGAGGGACACTGTTGAACATGCGGGACATCTGTACCTCATGATCTTTCAACCTACGTTTTAGTATATGTATTGATATACAGGGATATGTAAGTTGTACCTTACAAGACCAAAGTACAGTGTTATTCAAAACTATTCAAACCAGCGCGCCAAAACGATTCAAACCAGTGCAACAAAATGTTTGGTACCCCTTCGCACAATGTTTCAAACCAAATGGACAGGTTGTTGTATACAGTATAACAATGAAACCAGTTCAGTTCCGTCCGTTTTTCACCCTTGATTGAAGTACTCTGACTCCGTACATGCTAGGTACTTGTTGATCACGTGCCATCATGAACGTGAGCATAGTTCAGGTTCACGTGTCCTATCGGAACGTGAATAGAGGAGCATGCAAGTGTTAGACTTAACAATTGATGCATGTGAAGATGAGCATATTTCTAACACAAGGAGGAAATGGTCCCTAGGAGGAAATTACCGCTAGGAGGATTATTTAAAATAACCTGCATTTTGGCTGATATGCAGGCCAATATGGCTTGTCCTTTAAGAAGGGGCAATCCGCGTCATTAAGACAGGACGGATAAGTAAACCTGTCACGGCGACCCCAGGTTGAGTTTATAGGGATCTAGCAAACGTTATCACTGTTCCACAATTGCAAACGTAAAGCATTAAGCGTCAACAGACACTACAAGTTGGTATCCGGTCGTGAAGTTTTACCAATGCATCTGTAAGTTAGCTTCAATATTCTTAAGGGTAGGCATCAGTACTATACTGTCCACTCTCTTTATGATACAACTACAACGAGTTGAGGAACAAGGTATTGTTCATCCTGTATGGACATCTTTGTAAGTTCTTCCTGCGAAAGCACAGCAGCTACTCACTGATAAACTGATACACTGACACACTGAATAGAACCACTAGCACTTCCCACCAGGCATATACAATACTAGTATATGTATTACTGCATATACTACTCTATATACTACTCCATATATACTCTATATACTACTCTATATACTACTCTATATACTACTGCATATACTACTCTATATACTACTCCATATATACTCTATATACTACTCCATATATACTCTATATATACTCTACTGCTGTCTTTCACTTGTATGTACAATCATATGTAAGTTCCCATTCTTGTCTCATAGTGGTGCACTCCTACACCATGACAATTATGATTACTCAATTCTTCCCAAAACATAAGTCTGCAACCCACACGATCAAAGTCTGAAAGCTTTACTGAAAAGATGATGAACATGAAAGCTTTACTGAAAAGATAATGAACATAGAAGCAAAGGAAAAATAAAGTACGTTGCCGAAAGTGTACTACTGTGCAGGTATGTTCAAAATAACTCTAATTCTCTAGTATTTCCACTTTAACTATTCTATCATATCTGGAGTAACTTTAATTGAACATCAATACTTTAGCCCAAATCTGCCAGTATAATCAATATAACTTTACCTATACCACTACTAAAGTTTCGCCCTACTGATACTTCAAAATATGGTAAAGGGGGCCAAAAATACTGCTTCATTTTTATGAAAGCAATATTCATTATCATCGAATAATATCCATGTATATAATTCTATCTATGTACATTCATCCTAGTCTATCCATCTCCAGTACTCATCGCTTGACCCTGAAACATCCTCTCAATGATATATTTCTAACACTCAATACTGAAATATTTCAGTCTCTCTAACACTCAATACTGATTTTTTCAGTCTCTCTAACACTCAATACTCAAATGGTTCAGTCTCTCTAACACTCAATACTTAAGTGCTTCAATCTCTCCATACACTGGTCACTTAGGTTGCACAACCTAGAAATTGTGTTATCACAGTGGAAAAAGTTAAACCCGTCCATCTCTTTGGCCAATTTGCTCAATTTCTGAAGCCCTTCGTCCTTTTCATTGCAAGGCAAGGTTCCACCTTGAGTTTGGCAGCAGCTAAAACAGCATGGAGATGATTGGGGCGTTCTTGGTGAGAAGGGAACTCACCAAAACCAATAAGAAACAATTTTCAAAGTTCTTCTTTTTGCCAATCAAAATTATATACCATCTGATCAAAGACCACATACCAACCCTCCTCTTACCCAAATCATAGTCAAGCACAATTGTTTTTCTGAAGAAGAAAATGGTTAGAATTTCAATCACTGCAACGAGAACCGAGATGTGTTTTTTTCGTAAAACCGAGACATGATGGGTGTCACGAAGTAAGAAGTTCTTAGCCACTAACATGTTTTGAGCAGATGAAGAGATGATCATTCTGGCAGGCATAAAGGGGAGCGAACCCATGCCACGGAAATTGCAATCCGAAACAAAATCGGCACCCAAAAAAAGTAGCAAAGCCTCTCATGAAGAGGTTGCTTTGAGCGCCTGCATATAACATAGAGAGTCTTACTCCCCATTGGGCTTGTCAGAATCAAGTTTCTCTATCATCAGCAGCTCCAAGGCCTTTAAAGCTTCTGCCTTACGGCACAAACTCCTTTTCTTGGAGCTTTGGAGCCGCTCGGTCTGCTTCAACTTGACTTCCCGGTCCACAATCTTTCCATGCAAAATGTCCTTTCCCTGCAGGAGAAGCTTGGAGTACTCTTCTCTATACACGTCCTTGGCATCCATACTCATCAGGCGCCACTCGGCCGCCACACGTTGACGTGCTTCTTTGGGCGAAAATTCCTTATATTTCGGGTACGTCATGGCCATGAAATAGTTCCATGCATATGTAAAGGTGACCTCGGTACTGGAAACTTCCCTTTTGGCCCTAGATGAGGCCTTGGTTGCCCGTACACCCCGAAACTGGCCTTCCTCTTTCAGCTGCTTCAAAAATAACTTTAATTCCTCGTGTTTGCGTAAATCCTCTGCGGTTTTCTTCCTTATCTTTGGCTTGGAGTCCAAATCGGCACTTTCCATCCACTCATCCACCACCTTCTGGAGCTTGCTGTGGTCTGTACGTGCCTGGGATGGTAACCTTTCGTCAAGGAAGCTGTTGAGGTTTGTCTGGGTCCAACTCCGGGCCACATGGGAGTTTTTGACCAAGACCCAGCCGTATTTGGTGAGAATTCCTTTGAAATCATCGGGATTTTTGGCCAGAGCTACTGTTGAACCTTCTGCATGCAGTGAAGATAGCCTCACCAGCCTCGCCAGTCGGGAACTTATCCGGAAAAGCGGCTGGAGAGTTACTCTAGAGCGGTGGAGAAACATAGTGTTGAGACACCAGCGATGCGAGTGATGTGCACCCTGTCACGTGACCGCCAAAAGAACATAGGGTCTACTACAGCTATAAATCTGAACAAGTATGAAATTTCTCTGAAACAAATCTGAAACATTCGTGAAACATTCGTGAAACACTCGTAAAACATTTCTGAACCAAATTTGAAACATTTCTGAAACATCAAAATATGCGAGCCTTTCTGAAAGCACGGTACACTTCCATTTTGGCTGTGCGAAGACCTTCCACTTAGTGAGCTGACTGGCTGCGCGGTCTCTCCACACTATTTATACCACCCAGATTACTATTAATACTGTAACTGCTACTACTATTACGACTCCCTATAGAGAATACACTGTAGAGAATACACTACAGAGAATACGCTACAGAGAATACACTACAGAGAATACACTACAGAGAATATACTACAGAGAATATACTACAGAGAATACACTACAGAGAATACGCTACAGGAAATCTAGGCAGTATACATATCTCTGGTGTGTGTCGAGTAAGGAAGGGTCCATTACTATACATAGTAGGCTCTACTACTACCCAAGTATAGTTTATAATCTGTGAAGATACTAATCTATTAGAACTATAGTGGACTAGATAGAAGTAGTTGCACCTGCCACTTATATCTCAGCCATATTAACCAGCTATATCCCAGCATTAATTCACCAGCATTAATTCACCAGCATTAATTCACCAGCATTAATTCACCAGCATTAATTCACCAGCATTAATTCACCAGCACTATTACTCTACACTGAAGAGGTGTCTTACCTAAGGCATAATCTCGAGTAGTCGAGTAGTCGAGTAGTCGAGTAGTCGTGTCGTGTAGTCGTGTCGTGTAGTCATCTGTCTAGTTGGCTTGGTTAGTAATGTGGAGATACTTATTAGTGAATTAGATTATACTTAGTAGGGTCTACTTAGTAATGATGTAGTAACGTACTATACCTACCATTAGTATAACTAGTCTCCAAATTACCATCTAACACTATTACTACTGCTGCTACTAACACCAGTACCGTTACATCTGCTATGGGCAGGGCACTACCCTGAAAGTATGAGTATGACAATATGAGT
This sequence comes from Metschnikowia santaceciliae, assembly GCA_002374485.1. Taxonomy (NCBI): domain Eukaryota; kingdom Fungi; phylum Ascomycota; class Pichiomycetes; order Serinales; family Metschnikowiaceae; genus Metschnikowia; species Metschnikowia santaceciliae. The sequence goes on along the minus strand of NKZN01001352.1, from coordinate 34,391 downwards.
AAAACGGTGTTAGCCATGAATAGTCTTTAGTCTTCAAGATCATGACTATGTTACAACTCTAGCTCCAAGCCTACTAATTACTTCTACAGATCCTCTTTTTTTTTTTTATAAATTTCTAAGCAACTATTAGCAACTATTAGCGACATTTTTTTTTCTGGTTCAATTTCGGGGGTTCTTGGCAGAGTTATTTTCATAGACCTGTATAGCAGACTTTAGTAGAGTATTTGGAAAAGCAGTTGCTCTCTTTTGATTCATGATGGACTTAATTGTATCATTCACAATCCCATCCTGCTTGCCAAGGTTCATTACACGATGCAACAATCCCACTTCTAAGGGTTCATTGCATCCTCACAATCCAGAGGCTTGCATGGGGTTCATTACCGGATACGTTCCGTCCTTCATTAATCGCAAATAAGCATTTGCCTTTGCCTAATATCTCACTTTCATCCGCTATATCTGTTAGTAGTCAGAAGTATTCGATCACCTCCTTCATTTTCCCAGTCTTTTGTTTTTTCTATTTTTTTTATTTTTTTGTTTTTTTTTTTGTTCTTCTATAACAATGAAGTCAGTCAGGTAGTCAGTCATCCATCATTCATTGCATTCATTATAGTCAGTCAGTCATTGTCAGCCATTGTCAGTCAGTCACTGTTAGTCATTGTCAGTCATGGTCAGTCATGGTCAGTCATGGTCAGTCATGGTCAGTTGCCATGGTCAGTCAGTCATTGTCAGTCATGGTCAGTTACCATGGTCTGTCAGCCTCAGTAGTCATTGAGACCGCCATAGCCATCACCATCTCACTGTCTTCTTACTCCGTGAGACTCATATAAGTGAGTCACGAAGCGCAGTGTCACTTGAGTATAAGTGAGTTGTAACAGTTCGCGCGCACGGCTCACTATTTTGTAGAGCGCAGTGAGACGCTCCATTTTTTGCAGCAATACCTCATGGGCCCGCAAATAGAGGCACTCGTCTAAGAAACCCTTTTGGGTTTCAAGACCAGCACAGCCAATCATTTCCTTGACTTGATTGGGAGTTAGTGGCCCAGAGTCCAGTGCTTGCATCACTACCTTGTGAAACTGGTCCATGTACTTCTGCTTGATAGCACAGGCATCAGTATGGCCTTGGATCACATTCTTAAGACTCACAGAGAAACCATTCTTGATTTTCTGAATGCTGTTTCTAGCACTGTGGTCCATCTTCTCCATTGTGTCCAAGTCCTCCATCAATGCACAGAGTCTGTGCTCGTAGTCATCATAATTGTCGCGGTCTGCATTGTCTGTAGCCATTTCAAGGCATATCTTCACAAATTCTTTGCCAGTGGATTGGATGTTCTCAAGGAGACAGTTGAGGTAGTCCTCTATCCTGTCATGGATATTGAACTGAGCCAAGAACTTCTTCTTGCATTGGCTCATCAAGACATCCTGTGCTCGCACTACAGTTTGTAGGTGCGAAAGTTGACTGGTACAGGGTTCCAGTACAATCAGCGACAGGTCTTGGGCCACGTCATTTTGAGAGACTCCAACAAAGGCAGGAGCCAGTCTGTATGTACCAGTGACTTTGTCATTGTTCGTAATCTCCTCGAATCTCAAGGACTCTTGTTTGTCCACGCTCACCACGAGTCTCAAGTAAGCCAAGTACTCGTTGAGTTTGTTCTCACATTCACTTCTGCAGAGAATCTTCACGTCAACAACAAGGCTTTGCAACTCAAAGGTGTTTTTGTTAAGGTGTGGAACCAAAACAGCTTCTAAGTTGAGCTCAATCCATAATTGGCTCTTTGGCTTTTGGAGCCAGCTGTCCACCTGTGTCTCGCAGACTTGATGGACTGGAGCAGCAATAGCAGACACAATGTTCTTGACAATAGAGAGGGGAGTTTTAGTAGCTTTTTGAGGAATGGTCTTTGGAGGAGTAGCCTTAGGAATCTTGGTCTTAGTATTCGTATTGATGGCTTCGAATTTGCTAAGATCCAATTTCTTAGGCGCAACCTTGACCTTTTCCTCGGCGTCCTTGATATTGAACTTCGAGAGATCCAATTTCTTAGGAGCAATTCTGAACTTCTCCTCAATATCCTTCACATTGAACTTGGAGAGGTCCAACTTCTTTGGAGCAGGTCTTCCTTTTGACTCTGGCTCCTTCATCATGAACTTGGAGAGATCCAATTTGTTGGGAGCTGCTCTGATCTGTTCCTCGATCTCCTTGGCGTTGTACTTTGAAAGATCCAACTTCTTTGGAAGTGCTCTAGCCTTTGCTTGTGGTTCCTTGGCCATGAATTTGGAGAGATCCAACTTCCTAATAGGAGCACCCGTTACTTTTGACACAGGCTCTTTTGGATCAAATTTGCCTGCAAGAAACTCAGACTTGACCTTCAAGGCAATCTTGATGTCTGCTGGGATCTGGGTATGGAGCACTTCATTTTTTTTGGTGGCTCTCTTGAGTAAAGCTGCTTGCCGGGCAGCTATTCCCGATTGGCTTTTCCCGGAAGTGAACGTTATTAAAGCCTTGCAGTTTTTATTTCTGGCTTCAACATTGACTTTGGCCCGGGGAATCTTTGGAATGACTTCTTCAATCTCGGCTATGACTTGATCGCCATGATCCTCGATCTCAGCCTCGATCTCAGCCTCGACTTCAGCCTTTGCGACAATTTCAGCTTCTGTGACAATTTTAGGGTTTGCAACAGGTTCTGCTTTGTTTGAGACCATTGTAGCTATGGTATTCGGGGTATGTGTCAGCATAGCTGAGACTGGCTTTGAAGCAGCAACTGCTTCTTGAACTTGAGCGTTTGGAACGGGAGCTTCTGGAACATGATTTGCCCAGGGATTTTCCGTAATAATTTCCCAAGTATTCTCAAAGGGAAGTTGAAAAGTAGAAACATCCCGACTGGGCATCTTCCAAGTGGAATGGGTTGAGACTGTGTCCTCAAAACCTGGGACTTTGACTTCTGCGACTTTGAATTCTGGGGTTCTGACTGGGATTTTGACTGGGATTTTGACTGATGGAGTTCTGGTAATTGGAACTCTGACTTCAACATTTTGAGCTTTGACTGGGGCTCTGACTTCCTGAACTCTGACTGGGGCTCTGACTGGAGCTGTAACTTCTGGGACTCGGGTAACTGGTGCTTTGACTGGAGCTATTACCGTTTCCCGGACTTCCTTTGGTGGAATTTGCTTTATGTCCACTCTCTGACTTTGCCTTTGCTCTGGCCTTTGTGGCTCATCAAGTCGCAAAAATGGATGTCTTTCCACAATCTCAGCTCTGATTTTGCCAGGCTCAGCCAAATTTTCAAGGGCAACTGGAGCTCTGTGACTGTAATCAAGATCGTCAAAGGTAAACTTTGAACGCCTCTCCTCTGAAACAGCAGAGACCAGCTCGAGCTCCATTTCAAGTCTGGCGCGGAACTTGGACACCTCATACTTTCTGTGGTGATGAGCACGGGCCAATTCAACCAACTTTTCAGGACTCATATCCTCGTAATTGACATAGTATGGGTCATTAATATTCTCCCAAGTTGCTCTAATTGGTTTGCCAGCTACTTTCAAGGCAAAGCAGCGGATCTTGCAGTAAGCGCGGCTGGCCGAAAGACGGCGTACACTTCCTGCTGTCACAGGACAATCATCCAAATTGCAAACCGAGGCTCTTTCAAGGTAACAATCATTGTGTTTCTTTAAGAGGCGGATTTTGTTAAGCACCTTACTCCATTTCTTGGTGGCTTGGAAATGAGCAGCGTGCGAATTCTCCTGTTGCTTAAGATTCTTGGGTATTGGCACAGAGTGCGCGTTTTCGCACCCAATTCCAGGTGCAACCGGCATCTCCTTCTTGAACAAGGCAACACCTTCAGGCAGTAATAAGTCCAGGAGTTTTTCAGAGAAAGTTGCTTTGGCTTCTGAAACAACCAAAGACTGCTTCTCTTTAGTATGGTATCTTGGAACATAGCGAGAAGGATCAGGCTGAGGTCTCCTTTGCTGGGTTTGACTAGTTGCACCAGAGTTGAATTTTTGAGTGGTAGTAGCAGGAAGACGAGGAGATACTTTGACAGGATCTCTAAATGTAAACTCCCTATTAGTATCCCTGGTAGACTCTCTAAAGTACCCTCTATCCATGGACTCTCGATTAGTGCACTTGGTGCTAGTGGCAGTAACAGTGGACTGTCTGAGAGTTGGCTCGGTAAGAGTAGATTCAGAGATAGTGGCATGTTTGGAGGCAGAACGATAGGAAACCATGCCGTGTTGTTTCTTGGAACTCATGGGAAACTGCCCCACCTGCGATGCCCGGTAAGGCAGGCTCGGTCTCATAGTGAATGAGATGAGAGAATTGGTTTCGGATATCAATGATAGAGGAAAGTAATTCTCGGAGGAAAAAAAGTCGTTTTTGTATAGGCCTTCAATTATGAGGGCAAAAGCTTTATGCTTGATAGAGGAGGCCAGGATGAAAAAGTAGTAGGTATGAGAGTATGGATTACATGAAATCTGTGAGAATAGGCACAGAACCGGCACTGAGTGATCACAAAATCAGTACATACTCTCTCGTAATACAGATTGCTGCATCTTGTGCGGATTTCGATTTCAAGCATTCAATATGATTCCTGGCGATTTGTTTCACTTAAGTAGAATATGGGTCCCCATTGTGTACGTAAGGGCCCCAACGGACCAGAGCAGAGAAGTAAGAAACCTAATCAAATGGTCAGATGGCACGACCACAATCCACTAACCACCAAGTCAACCAGCAAACTTGAAATCTAAACGTCCGAATTATCTCCATCATTTGAATCATATGCAGTCTACACCACATATACCTTGATGAAGAACTCCAATGTCATGAGTTATCTATCCATTATGTCGCCTATCCTCATAATAAAGTTAGGATAGATATGGAGATGATGGGTATATGCACGCTCCGATGGTGTACGAGCTGTAAAAAACAAAAAAATTGTAATGGTTCTTCTTTTTGTCCACAGTGTCGATTTTAATTGGTGCTGATCGTGGCTCAATGAAACGATTTTGCCAAGGAAACTTTCCTTTAGTGAATAACCGGCCGTCCATATCCCAGTGGATCAAATCCTTGCTTCTGGGCAACTGGAATCCTGATTCTCCCCGGATCATGTAGTAGTTTCCATCCTTTTATCTATCAACAAAAATGGCTGCAGACTTCAGGCAGCTGCGGCGGATGAACTGAGATCCGTCAAGACTGTTGCATATTTCCTGCCACTTGTTTTCATCGGTCATGGGAGGGTACTTCGTCCACTTGTAGAGGCCATACGAAATGGCTAAGCACAACCGAGCATACGAGCCATCGTACGCCGTATAGGTCATGATGAACTGCTTGGTGATGGGGTCTGTCACTATACGTGGATCCTCACAGCCTCCACGCTGTTCCCACGGTTCGGTGGGATACATGATGGGCTGTGGGTACCGTTGGAAATTGAAGCCATCCTCCAGCCAAGCCAAACCTATACTCAGGGTGCGATTCTTATACTTGTTGGAACACGCGACATGTGACTGATGAACTTGAGACCAGTACATGTGCGGGTACTGCATGCTCATGCCAAGCTATCCAGATGAAACAATGTTGGGTATTGTTCAAGAAGAGACAAAGGTAGAGCTAGGGCTCTATGGGGTCTTGTCTAGCTCTCGTCTAGCTCTGGTCTAACTCTGGTCTAGCTCTTGTCTAGCTCTTGTCTAACTCTGAGCATTGTTTGGAGAAGACAATATAGATGAGGTTTGACGAAGGAGAGAGATCGTTTGGGAGGCCCCAGGAATAATTATATAAAGCAAGGACCCTGCTCAGTATTTAGCGGTATCAATTGTGAAACAGAGATCACGAACTCACTACTTTACATAGCAATAGAGTTACAAGACAGATGACAGAACTGATTAGCCAAGTCGCTCATTTGAGAGAGTTATTGCAGTCCAACTATATAACGGTTCCTGTATACCAATTGGTATATGCTAACGTTCAACATGGAACTGTCTTTCATACTGCACATATTTACTACTTACTACTTACTACTTACTACTTACTACTTACTACTTACTACTTACTACTTACTACTTACTACTTACTACTTACTACTTGCTACTTACTACTTACTGCTTACTACTTACTACTTGCTACTTACTACTTACTACTTACTACTTACTACTTACTACTTACTACTTACTACTTACTACTTACTACTTACTACTTACTACTTACTAATAACTGACTAACTGAGTAATTGACTAACTGACTAACTGACCTCTTCCTACCTGCTACTTATTACTTACTACGTACTACTTATACTAATATACGCCGTCTTCTATACTAGCTGCGTGTATATATTGCTAGAGTATGGAGTGCTGTTTCATACAACCCTATTGTAAAATATCATGTTTGTATGTTTTGTGACGCTTAGAATGGCCTTTAGGATTAGACAGCATAGACTTAAAATAACTCAATAGGTAGAGCACTAGCCATGGTGGATCTAACAGTAATAGCGTAGCAAATAGTGTAGTTTAATAGCGTAGTACGTAGTGTAGTTTAATAGCGTAGTAAATAGTGGAGTATAAAACTGTAATATAATAGTGGAGTATAAAACTGTAATATAATAGTGGAGTATATGTTAGACTTATTATGCGAACTGGGGCGTTAACCTGTATTCGCAAAGGGTTTAAGCTTCTAACGGCTTGTCAATGTTGTGGATCGTTTCCAGGAACGATGCCTAAAAGCTTGTCTAAGATATTTGAATATGTTCTCACGGCTACTGCTAATAGTAGGAACTCACCCGTTCAGTTAGTGTAAGTGATGATTGTTTTATCGAGCGTTCTAATATAGCTTATATGTTAAAGTCGTATAAATGTCTTCAGCAATGGAGTTCTTGTTCTTTCAAAAAGGGGGCTTCTCTGTTGGCCGTTAAACGTCCAGGTTTCGGGCAACGTTCCGGCCAACGTTCCGGCCAACTGCGCTCACGTGCTTACTATCTGGTTTTGCCTGCTTTCGTAATGTGCTTGATTTCTTATCCTTACCGGATAGCATTATACTTGTTGCATACTGTGATCGCTGTACCTTCTTGCATACTGTTGATGTTGATTAATTCTTTGACATGCCTGTCTGCACGTCCGGCTGTCCTGTATCGAGATTCGGTAAGTCTCAAGTCTAACAGTATAATTGTTAGAACCGCCCCGTACACCCCTAAGATTCGACTCACCACCCATCGGATTTTTAGGGCCTACTAATATCGACCAGTCAGCTACTAGCCACCGAGATTGACGACTTAGTTTTTTAGTGAGTCGTTTCTTTTGTTGCTCGTTTCTTTTGGCACCGAATGACCAATTAGTCATCTCATCACCCTTTTGTTACTTGAATAGCTCTGGTTCCCCCTTCTAAGGAGCCATCAGCGAATGAACATAGTAAACAGAGTGCCTGACGTCAACCGGAATCTAACAACAATAGTGTAGTATAATAGTGTAATATATAGTGTAGTGTAATAGTGTAATATATAGTGTAGTGTAATAGTGTAATATATAGTGTAGTGTAATAGTGTAATATATAGTGTAGTGTAATAGTGTAATATATAGTGTAGTGTAATAGTGTAATATATAGTGTAGTGTAATAGTGTAATATATAGTGTAGTGTAATAGTGTAATATATAGTGTAGTGTAATAGTGTAATATATAGTGTAATATAAAGCTCTGATAGAATAGTGTAGTGTTACGTTCTTTATAACGTGTCTTAATCTAATCTTGTATTCGTTGATGGTTCCGCAAAGAGAGGAATCGAAGCGGCTTATATAATTTTGAGAGAAACGGCACCGAAAAACTCTCCACTAGAACAATTGTAAGGATTGTTCCAGAATATTCGAAAAGACCATCATAGTACTTCATACAACGATGGCTGTGACACGGTGTTTGCAATGGCCATTGTAACAATCGGACTGAGAGGCTTCATAATACCTTCATAGGCAGGGCCCTGTCCATGGCGGATCTAACATGTAGTGTAGTATATAGTGTGGTGTAGTATATAGTGTGGTGTAGTATATAGTGTGGTGTAGTATATAGTGTAGTGTAGTATATAGTGTAATATATAGTGTAATATATAGTGTAGTGTAATAGCTTAATATAATATATTACATAAAAATCGGCCTGCAGCTGGACAGATTTGAACACTTTACTGCTTTGTTGAAATAGCACTTAAAATTATAAGACACTCTAAACACATCAACACATCAACAATTAAAGCTTTATACATATAAAAGGTCTCAAACCCCTAAAAATAAAATATTTAATAGAAATACCTAATATTTAATTGTAAAATTCCAACTCAATCCAAATTAGATGGGTTCCCCTTTGTAAGTCGTGCATTACCCAAAAACACTAGAGCGAGGCATTTAGATCCAGAACTAAATATGTTAAGAAACTTTTCCGGGTGAATTTATTCAATAAAAAACCAATGAATCTTCCCAATATTGGTATCTAAATACTTACTTCAAAGTCAATCGAATTCGGGCATAATCCTATTAAACTATACTAAGAATCAGAGTTACACTAGAGAAACTTTTGAAGGCAATATCACAATTACCAGATTTGGGCTCGAACTAATTTATCAAAATCTCAATTTATTTGCAAGACCTAAAAAGTTCCAATGACTTTGTATTTGCATTTCTACTGAATTTGCATTTCTACTGAATTTGCACTTCTACAAACTTTTACCTATTTACTAGTGTTGAGAAAACAGCACCTGCTGCTTCTCTAAGACCGCAACCAATCACGTGACTGTGGTTGTATGAAGAAGGCCCACCCCAATATAAACGACATCAATATCCAAAAGTACCGAAATTTCAACTGAGCAGACACTCCAAGATTCCTTCTAACACCACACTCACCAATATTAATTAGTCTGGATGCACTGACGTTTACAACGACATGGACTGACCTCTTCACAAGTGTTTGGTGGTGTGCTGGTTGCGGGTGCGGAAAAAGAGGTGCCCGTTAAGATGGATTGTCCAATAGCCAAAAAAAAAACACATCACCATTAATTCGTTTTTTTTCTTTCTTTCAAATAAAAAACATTCGGCCGTTCCTTTTCTGAGCTCCAATTTCTTTTTCGTTTCCAATTTCTTGCATCTCGCTCCCGTGCAAACTGGTGGCTCCACTGGTTAATACATGTATCCGGGGTATAGCAGGTGTACGGGTGTCACGCCATGCCATCTTCCAATCATTAATGACCAAAACCACGAAAAAGAAAATTCTAAAAAAAGAACCCATATCCCCTTTACTAAAAAAAGAATTGTAGCCCACTATAAAATACATAAATATGAAAATACAAAAATACTAAATACAAAAATACTAAATAGGCAGTCTTATCTGCCTCTTCCCCAGGTCCTGTGTATAAGCTACCATTACCAACTCTCCACCAAACAAACTAAAAAAAAGCAAAAAAAAAGCGGATAAAAAGGAACCAATAAAATAAGTAACCAAAAAAAGGAGTAATTAAGATTCAAAAATATCCCGGCTCCTGTACATAGCCCCCAGTATGGGGTGTATCTGAGACGTTGCCAAACGTTCCCCCTGCAGTCGCGGTCATACTAATCGCAGCAGCATTCAACCACCATCGACCCTTATCATCACCGCTCCCAGCAACTTCACATCCACACCCTCTCCATTGCTGTACCGCACCCCCTAAAACGCTCCGCCCCGCCCCATGAACTCGGCCCCGAAATCGCCGCTTTTTCCCGATACTTCGTTGACGTTGAATCTGGGGCCTAATGCTGAACCTTCCTACACCCCCCTTTTACCGGATACTCCCACTATCCAGACCTCGTCGCTCCAGGTGTTTATAGTGCCCACAGAGAAACAGTTGTTTGTGCAGGGATTCAAACCCTCCGAATATGAACAGCGGCCTCCCACGCTCTTAAGAGGCTGTTTGGTGGTACGGGTTTTGAAGCCCAGCAAGCTTAAGTCCATTAGTTTAAGTTTCAGGGGGATCCAGAAAACAGACTGGCCCGAAGGAATCCCGCCCAAACGGTATGTCTATGCCGAGGTCAATGATTTGGTCAACCACTCGTGGCCCTTCTACAACCTGGAAAATCCGGTGCCTAATCTTGGCGCCGATATGTATATCTCCTCGTGCAAAACCCGGCACGACGAAGGGTTGGCATTGGAACTGCAAATCTCTCCACTTGCCGTGCTGCAGCCGGACTCCACTGCTCCGCTGCTGTTTGTGTCGTCGTTGGTCCGGAAAGCTGCGTCGTCATTGGTTGTTCCTTCTCCGTCGCTGGCCTTGACTCCTGTGTCTTCTTTCCATGACTTGACTGCTGTGCTTCTGGGTCTGTCTCAAACTGACCTCTCCAAGGCCTCTTGCGCCACGCCGGGGGATTACGTTTACAATTTCGAACACCCGATTCCGGCTCTGTCGCCCGAATCTACCCATGTCAATTTCGGCGTGGTTCATTATTACCTTGAAGTGGCTGTTTCTAGACAAACAACCTTCAAGTCAAATCTTAGCGGCCGGCTTCCCATCAAAGTGGTCCGCATCCCCAGTGATAACAGTGTAGAGGAAAACGAGCCCATAGTCATTGAAAGGGATTGGGAGGACCAGCTCCGCTATGAAATTGTTATTGGGTCAAAGTCGGTGGTTTTGGACACCTTCCTACCACTCTCGTTGAAGTTCATTCCTCTCTATGGCAAAGTGGCTCTCCACCGGATTCGTGTCTACATCACCGAGGACTGCCACTACTACTGCCACAACAAAAGCGTGCACCGGACGGAGCCCTCTCGAAAGTACCTTTTGCTTGAGCACAAGGCCAACAAAAACATGTCGTTGCTCTCGAAAAACGGAGGGCAGGGCGAAGCAGACCCCGACGACGAGGTGTTGCCCCGGGAACTCGAGTTCCAGATGTACGTGCCCTCTGTGGTCAACAGAAAACACACCTATTCAATTCACCCCGACACCGCCGTGGAAAATATCCAATGCACGCACTGGATCAAGATCTCTCTCCGTATATCCAGGCAGGATTTGGACAACCCGGGCAAGAGAAAACACTTCGAGATCCTGATCGACTCGCCCATCCACCTCCATTCGCCGCTTGCGGCCCACAACTTGACGCTTTTACCCAAGTACAACACCGAGCCGGAGTTTCTTCCCCAGTACTCGCAGACTCCCATTGGCTCTCCTGGAGTCACTGCAGTGGATGCGTCTAAAGATGGAAACCATCTTCTCTCAGTCTTTGAGTCCCGCACTGATGCAGGTCCTTCCCGGTCTTCTACCCCAATCGAATTCCAGCACATCAATAGTGCATCGAACAATGATAATCCCATTGAAAGAGACGATGCCATACATTTGGAGTCTAATCTATACAAACCCGAGGATAATTCTGTTTTGGATGCAATTGGGTCTCCACAGGCCACAGCCTATATTCCTATAGTATCACCAATGGCCTCACCTTCAAGAGGGGCTCCTCAACCGTCAAGAGATCCCCCGGCCTTTGATGCTTTGTGCGTACAGGACACGCTGGATACGTTGCCTCCTGCATACGAGCGAGACCATTCGTCGTTAAGTCTATCGCCGCTCCGACTCGACTGTTCTCCCGTTCGGCCAGTTGTTGAGGTGTATGGAATAAAGGACAAGCTTTTTCGGCAGCTCGATAAATTTGAGCTGAACTCTTCCGATACTCGGTCTACGAAGTCCGGGACGAGTAAGAGTTCGAGCAACTCAAAAACTTCAAGAAACTCGAGAGTCTCGGACAAGAAACTGAACAGCTTTGCTGAATGTGACAGTCCAAAGGGGAAAGAGGGCACTTCAAGAGATGCAATGGCAGACAAACAGCCAAAAGAGTCCGATGATAGAGACAAGGAGTCAAAAGAGTCAGGGAATACAGATAATGAGTCAATGGAATCAAAGGATACAGTGGAAACAGATAAAGAGTCAAAGGATGGGCTTTCTGAACATTCTCTAAATGAAAGGAGATCTACTGATACAGAGTGCTCTAGATCAAGTCGACCCAGTTTGAACCATTCTCCAAGACATTTGGGGGGCAGTCTACCTCAACCCGGTTCCCTTGGAAAAGAGTTCAGGCCTCGCACGTCCAGTGTATCGTCCAGCCGGCTGTCGACGTCACAGAGGAGTTTTGAGGAGAAGTATTCCGCGGATTTGGCGGATTTCGGCGGGTTGAATGAACAGAACAACTTCTCCAGGACCTCGTCGGTGACTCTGTCTGTATTCCAGTCTTCATTGGACGAAAATATGCCTTTGGAGCAGACCATCCCGCTCTTGACCTTTTCCAATGCCAGCATCGATGAAGAAGGCCTCAGTGTTGGACGCAGTGCCATCACGGACTCTATGACGGACTTGGTGCCCACGACGCTAGATGGCTTCGGCATCCGGAACTCGCTCCGAAACATCGAGAATCCTCGGCTCACCAAACATTACCAGGACAATCGGCGAGAAGATGAGCTCCATGACATTTCTAGAAAAACAAGGCAAAAGAGCTTTGGTGTTGTGCCCGATATCCCGCTGGAACCGGTACTGGGGCCCGACTCGGACGATAGTGGATCGACTATTGATGAGTACTCCAAGGACGTAGGGTTCGTGCCAAACCCCATCCAACAGGTTCTCTCCAGGTAGCCATAAACAATTACGATATTAGATAGTCTGTCTACAGGATATACAGTCAGAAAGAAATCATCAACCACTTCATACATTCAATCAGTCTATTCATCACTAGTCATGAGTCAATCTGTTTATTCACCACTGATTCACGTGTTAATAAGACAATTTCACAGTCAGCTATTGGCCACCAGTCTATGGTCTCAATCTATATGAAGCCACCTGAAAAAGTATGAGTTTTGAATGTATTTTGTTGGCGTGTTGCATTGATGCTTGCCTTGAATGGGCACACTGACTAGATGTTGAACTTCTCGTTGGTCTTGGTATCCACAATCAGACCGTCCTTCTTCTCAAGTTCTCCTAGCCACTCGTAAAAGACACCCAAGTCCCGGTTGGCCAAGTCGTCCCGTTCACATGCCTTGAGGTACCACTTCTTGGAAATGTCGCCCAAGTACAAGAAGCGGTTGGCGGAGTCTGCACAGGCCGTGGCCAAGACCAAGTCCTTTTTTGTCAACTTGGACACGAAACCACCGGCGAAGCCTGCATCTGCTGGTAAGTTCATCTCCTTGGGGTAGGCATCTGCAATGGGGCAGTTGTCCACGGAGGCCCACGATTTACCTGTGGATACGGCCACCAACTTGGCGTAGTGCTGAAGGTTCAAGTTGAATGCCTTGGCCAATTGGAACGAGTCGGCCACGGCCAAGTTGGTCACAGCCAAAAGGTAGTTGTTGGCGAGTTTGGCAGCAAGGCCAGACCCATGTTTGGGGCCACAGGGGAAGATATTCTTGCCCATGAAGTTCAACAATTTGGTCAAACAAGGAGAGATATCTTCGTGAGATTCCCTGGAAAGCATAAAGGATAAAGTACCTTTTCTGGCACCGGCAACTCCTCCAGATACAGGAGTATCTATGAAATCGAAGCTGGGGATTTCTTTTTTGACAAAATCGTGGACCTTGGTGGAGGTCTGGATATCGATAGTGGATGAATCCAAAAAGACCGTTTTCTTATTGTTGGGCTGCATCTTATAATGGCCAATAAGTTCGGTAACAATACCTTCCACGTGCTTCCCTTCAGGCACCATGGTGATGACGTAATCCAATTGCTTCTGGACATCCGTCACAAAAGCTTCGATGGTGGGTAAAGCCTCCACTGACCCTTTGGCTGTAGGATTGGCGGACTTGGCATCCTGGATGAAGGTCTCCGTGTGTTCCGGAACCGTGTCAAACACATATAATTTATCGGAAGACTCCAAGTTGTTATACACGTGACGAGCCATGTGCTGGCCCATGGCTCCAAGGCCAATGAAGCCGTAATCGGCAAGTGACCGGGACGACAGCGAAAGTGCCCTGGTGAAGCTGCGGCAGTTGAGTCTCAACATTATGTAATAGATAAAGACAGGAGTCTAGAAGTCTAGGTGATAGCGACTGGATAGTAAGAGTCTGTCAGTGTAGGTAGTAGGTTCAGTATAGGCACTCCGTATGGATCTGGCAGTATATCACTCTGGTTTGGAGCTAAGGTCTGGAGCTAAGGTCTGGAGCTAGCGTATGGTGCTAGGCGTATGGAATTGCAATGGTACGGAATGCAAGGGTCTGCAATTGTATGGTCCTTTGTGTGGTCCTTTGTATGGTCCTTTGTATGCTCCTGTACTTGCAAATACTTGACTGCCGAAAGTTGCCGGGATTTCAAGACCTTATATACTTGTGCCCCACAGTCTAGACTTGCACTGGCTTATCCGCGGAATACGGTTGCGAATGTGCACACGAGCTGTCAGTGTGGGGTACACCATAGACCGAAGGGGAAAGGAGGTCTTTGGGGCGAAGTGGGGAAAATCGGGGATATTTTTTTTTTGACTGTATCCGTGGAATGTTCTTGCCGTTGCAAAACTGGCACCCCTACCTTGTTGTTTCAGTATGTATTGTATGTTTTGTTGTGTAGTATATCTGAGTGGCAGGTGATAAGGACTGTATACAAGGCAGTTTTGCTGGGGTAAGTCCTGGTGTTCGGAGTACTTCCCAAATAGGAAATGTTACGCAGTTTTTTTTTCACAGCAGGAAAAAATGAGTTTCCGAGATTTTTTCCGTCCTTCCATTTCGAGTTGCACTTTACATTTCGGGTCTAATCTGACCAAATATGGGGAAATACCAAACCGCGCGGTATATGCAGGTAATTCCATACTCCAAATTTACTCCAACCATATTCTGTCCATATTCGTTTACTTATTGCTATTAGCACTGTAGACAGTACTAGACAGTACTAGGCACTCTAGACAGTACTGGACACTGTAGACACTGTAGGCACCATTGCTGAACATCACTATAATACATACGAACGAACGACTGACTCATCTCTTCATCTATTCTACTGATTTCTGTACTACTGAGTGTCTCTACTAAAGTGAGGTTACGTCTAGTTACGTCTAGTTAAGTCTAGTGAAGTCCAGTTACGTCCAGTTACGTCTAGTGAAGTCCAGGTACGTCTAGTGAAGTCTAGTGAAGTCCAGCTACGTCTAGTGAAGTCTAGTTAAGTCTACTGAAGTCTAGTTACATCTACTGAAGTCTAGTTAAGTCTACTAAAATCTACGGTCTGTCCTGTTAGTCTCAAACTAATTATTATCCGTACTACAGAAATTAATATAATCCATTATTATAGTTATTCCTATTTTATATGGATCCTCAAGTACCATGATCAATAGTATACTCCACAACCCGTTACGTTCTTATCTTGGACCAAAAACCATGTGTCAGTCTCTTATTATTGCATGCTCTTTACGTTGATCATGTGTTGGTCGTCACAAGTTCGTTTCTCTCAACAAGAGGGCATACAGTTGTTCAGGGCTCATAACGCGTGAGTAACTCTACTGTACTACTAAACACTACACTACACTACTACACTACTAAACACTACACTACACTACTAAACACTACACTACACTACTACACTACTAAACACTACACTACACTACTAAACACTACACTACACTACTAAACACTACACTACTACACTACTACACTACTACACTACTAAACACTACACTACTACACTACTACACTACTAAACACTACACTACACTACTACACTACTAAACACTACACTACTACACTAATACACTACTACACTATTCTATATGGATCCATAGTCAGATTTACCATAGGTAGGCCACTACCAATAGAGTAATTTTGAGCCTATGGCCATTGTCATGTAATAGCATTTTAGTAGTGTAGTGTAGTATACTGTAGTACAATATACTGTAGTGCAGTAATTGAACGTTGATATAATAGTATAGTATGTAGTATAGTATGCTGTAATAGCATGGTAAGTATAGTGAAGTAGTACTAATTGGAAGACAGGACGAGATTGATGTGTTGGTAGACCAAATCAATTTTTGCACATTGAAATTAAGCCTTGGCAGGCTCCTGCTTGTGGGTTCTGGAACCTGCAGTAAAGTAGTACTAGTAGTATGGTGTTGTCAACAAGCACGTAGCATGTATGGAGTCAAGGTACTTCGTAGTGTGTTGTATGCTGACCAGGGATGTACTATGTGCATGAAACCAGCGAGTGAAAATTGTTGCACATGTGAAATGTGTTGAACTTGTGAGCCGTGACAATCATTGTGTGCAGAACACGATGGTTAGTAGTATCTGCAGTACAGAGTGAAGACACTGAGTTGGGCAGATGGGCCAGGCTCACATGTGTCTACGAATCAAGTGTGCAGATGAAACCAGGCAGTGTGCATGACACTGTATGACGTTCCGGAGGTTGCATCCTGTGTATAAGAAATGAGGTCGGTCGTCGGAATCGAATGAGGTCGAAGACCCGAGACGGCATTCCAAGAATAGAAACACCTGGGACAAACGGAATGGTTCCGATTGGGGCTCCGGAAAGGGATGAGCTCCGGATTGAATGCAGGAATGGATTCTAAGGAGAACTATGTATATATATATATCTGGGATCCCGGTCATGTTTGAAAGGGCATCAATTGTGAGAATTCATCACTGACATCTAGTTTAGAAAGAACATAAGCGATCTAAGATGACGACTGAAGCACCATAGTTGAGAGAGTTATTAGAGGCCAACATCATACCAATTCCTGATTATACAGTGTTTTTTAAAAGTATTCAAACCAGCATGGCAAAATGTTTCAAACCAAATGGCATAATGTTTCACACCAACTTTCATTAGAATTCAATATTCTGAAATCTTAAATCTGGACGATTGCCTCATATGGTACTATATTTGGGACAAAAGTCTTGCAGTACCAATCAAGGGAGAAAAACGGACGGAACCGAACTGGTTTCCTTGTTATCCTGTATACAGCAACTTGTTTGGGGGTGTACGAAGCTTTTTGAATTATTGGTTTGAATCGTTTTGCCGCACTGTGTAAGAGCTCAACAGTAGCAGGACCTGTTAGTCTTATGATGGACGTCTTCCTTACGTCCTATAGTTTATCATGGTATGTATTGAACCTAGAATAGACGAGGAACTCCCTGGTTAATCCAAGGGAGGAAAACCTCACTGTTATATACACTGGTTGTATGCAACCATGTATATACATGAAACATCTGCACGTTATATGCAAGTGTTACCCGACCGGGATACCTTGCATCTCAGTATCCTTGTGAAATCGTTTCCTAACACACTGGTTTGAATCGTTTTGAAAAACACTATGCGAACGCTCAGCAAGACGAGGTGCCCCGTGTATGCAGGTAATGTGGTAGCTGCAGTACAACGGAATTGGACAAGCATCATAAGGTTCCAAGAAACGCATGAGTCCAGACTAGTATTGTAACTGGGTGGGTCTTGGTTGTCAGGGGTGGTCAGGTTTGACTTCAGTCAATGGATTAACAAGTCCACACCCAAAAGCAAGGAGTTCATGGAATCCCAAGTATATATAGAGGGGATTCCTCTCTAGGTTGAGCGGTATCACGAGTAACCAGGACTTCACGGATTTACCAGTACAGATTAGTAGCACAACCTAAAAATGAACAAAGACACGACCCTTACTGATTATGGACTTCAGTAGTCAGTAGTCAGTAGTTAGTCAGTAGTGGTAGTGGTAGTGGTAGTGGTAGTCAGTAGTGAGTAGTGAGTAGTCAGTAGTCAGTAGTCAGTAGTTAGTCAGTAGTAGTCAGTAGTTAGTCAGTAGTACTAGTAGTAGTGGTAGTGGTAGTGGTAGTGGTAGTGGTAGTGGTAGTGGTAGTGGTAGTGGTAGTGGTAGTGGTAGTGGTAGTGGTAGTGGTAGTAGTAGTAGTAGT
>NKZN01001352.1:0-16387 GCA_002374485.1 Metschnikowia santaceciliae | reverse complement strand
AGTAGTAGTAGTAGTAGTAGTAGTAGTAGTAGTAGTAGTAGTAGTAGTAGTAGTAGTAGTAGTAGTAGTAGTAGTAGTAGTAGTCAGTAGTGAGTAGTCAGTAGTGAGTAGTCAGTAGTGAGTAGTAGTAGTGAGTAGTAGTAGTAGTAGTAGTAGCAATCGAAATAAGGGTCGTGCTTAGTGGATGTAGCAGCAGTAGTAGTGGTAGTATGATCCTGTATAAGTGACACTCTAGAACTACAATTAGTGTTAATAAAGCAGTGGGATTAATTAATGTAGAGAGCAATTTTAGGACAGGTAGTGGTCATGTAATACCAGTAATGGCAGTAATTAAAGTATTTGTAGCATTGAGACGGCATCGTATCACTACAGTACTAGAGATAGATTGTTGGTCAGTACTAGTTAGTATAGTGGTAGTCAGTATGGTATTAGTCAGTATGGTGTTAGTCAGTATGGTGTTAGTCAGTATGGTGTTATTCAGTAGTAGTCAGTAGTAGTCAGTAGTAGTCAGTAGTAGTCAGTAGTAGTCATTAGTAGTCAGTAGTAGTCATTAGTAGTCAGTAAGAGTCAGTAAGAGTCAGTAGTAGTCAGTAAGAGTCAGTGGTAGTCAGTAAGAGTCAGTGGTAGTCAGTAAGAGTCAGTATAGTATTCATTCCCAACCATGGAAAGATATCTGAGAGTGTTTAGTTGCTTCAGCCTGCCAATTCTGTAGAAGAAACTGCAGCGATATGTGAAGGTCAAGGTGAAGGTACCACAGTCAGAAGGAGGTACATTAGTATACAAAAATATATATGTAATATATGAATATAGAAATTTGTTGGGCTCGTGTTGTTACGTCCCGTACTTTGTTTATTATGTTCATTTGCTCGTGATTTTCCAGAGGAAATCGAGCTACTAACTACTTGACAGTCTGTATAGTATTTTCTGTATTGTAGTGTCAGTAATATAGGTACTAGTGGAAACATAGTAGTAGTGGAAACATAGTAGTAGTGGAAGCATAGTAGTAGTGGAAGCATAGTAGTAGTGGAAACATAGTAGTAGTGGAAACGTAGTAGTAGTCTACCAGCGATCATAGTAGTGGTAGTGGTAGCAGAAGTAGTAGAGGTAATAGGTATGGGTATACTATCCCTATCAGCATTATAGTAGCAGCATTATAGGGGCAGTACTATAGTGGTAATTGTGCTCTATTAGAGGTACTAGTAGTGACTGTGGTGATAGTAGTGATAGTGGTGATAGTAGTGACAGTGGTGACAGTAGTGATAGTGGCACTGTTAAAAATAGTATGATCAGCAATAACTAAATATAGCATACGAATTGTACTCCAATATACACTCCATATAACCACATCAATTATTGGGTATACTTGACTCGAGGCTATGATCCCATGCTAAGAAATAAACCCCATGTGGACCTGCATATACGCTCTCGGATCTCGCATCTCCAACCACTAATTCGGCGCTCTATTTCCGTCCTGGGTCCAGTTGCAAAGCCACAAAAGAACCATTTGAATTTTGAAAAGTTTGGTTATGGGGACGAGAGGTTGCATGAACCTGGTTTCAAGTCATAAAGGTGAAGTACTGCATCCAAAAAACCTGCCCAAAATCTGTCCAAAACCTGTCCAAAATATCTCCAGTCTCCACACTCTTCCTCCATGCAGAGCGGCGCACTATAAAAGGCTTCCTATCTGCCCCAACACTCCATTCCCTCCACCCCAAATTTACTTCACCTCGAACACCAAAATAAACACAACCACCAAAATCAACACCAACACATCAACACCTCAAACTTCCTTTTTTTTCTGATGCCTCAATCTTCTTCTAGCAGCCAGGTTCCGGAGAAAACATCCTATGGCACCAAGAAACCAGGACCTGCATACTTCCCCCAGGCAGGGTCCAAGATCTATGCTGACAAGACTCTTTATAGCAAGATCGGAAAGGCTGCCAAAACAAAAACACAAACGTATTTGTGTCCACCCCGCCGTGGAATCGCCATAAAAGTGCCTGCCAAATCCATTGTCAGATTGACCACCCCTGAAGGGCCCCAGGTGTGTGACCTCAACATCTGGAACCAACACAATCCCCGGGAGAGATTCTGGGCTGCAAGAACACGCCAGTTGCATTCGGCCCACGTGTCCACGTACGACCGGTTATGGTCCATCTTACCGTTTTTGCGGCCTTTGGTCACCATCACTGCAGACAGCTTGGGAGGAAGACACACGGAGTGGGGAGGCCGCATCAACGATACTTTGGGCACCCGCTGTGATCCATATGTGGATAAACTCATTTCAGGCGAAGATAACGATTTCCACTGCCACTCCAACCTTGTGCGTGCGGTGCTCCCTCTTGGGTTGACGGAATTCGATGTGCACGACGTTTTGAACGTGTTTCAGGTCACGGGCTTGAATGAGTACGACCAGTACTTCATGGAGGCTTCGCCAGCCACCAAAGACGATTATTTTGAGATGTTTGCCGAGCAGGACTTGATCATTGCAATCAGTGCGTGTCCTGGAGGCGACTTGTCCAATTGGGACTGGGGCGAGAAGGACGGAGACAATAAGAAAATGGTCGACAACTGTAGGCCTTTGGGAATCGAGGTCTATAAATTGGACGATGAGAGCGTCTTGGACGGCTGGACGCCTCCGGAGTATGCTCCCTACAAGGGCAGACACGGGCTCAAGGACCCCAATTAGGTTGTCTACCAAGACTGCATTGTAAATATTTGGCAAATGATAAAGGACAGTCTTACCAAGTGACAGTATAACAATGGGTATTAGCGAAAGGCACTTGGTGCTTGCTGAGATCCCATAGAGATTTAATCATATAAATATGATTTACTTATATCTTTATATAAGTATTACCCGAGGGGTTTAGTGAGTTGAGAGGCACTTGGTGCTTGCTGGTATCTGTCTTGGGATTTGAGTATCAAATTTTGGATATGATTCGAATGTAATTGTGGCCTGTGGGAAGCAAGATTAGATGTCATAAGTTTATGCCTTGTACCTCCTTAGGTTGTATATTGCATCAGCTCAATTATTCAAGGAGCTGGTAGTGGTTGAACAGTAAAACGTGAGAAGTATAAAGTATCTTTTTTTGCATGGAAAACCTTAGGGGATAGTGTCAGTAGCTGGTAATATACTGGACTATTAGTCACCACCTTAGTTATAAAATCCGTAGACATAGACAATATCTTCTTGTTCGTAGACTTAACCTTGTTTTGCCGTTATATGATACAGTGTCATAAAACCTGGCATGAATGCTTAGTGTACAAGCCAGTCCTCTATTCAACCACAGTTTCAAACCCACCACTGTTATGTTTTAGTGTATTGGATTCCACAACCTTGAAATTTTGTGCAACAAACTTCTTTCTTTGCAATACTTATATGGATGTGGCCAAGAATAGATGCCGCGTGTGAGTCTAAGAATACAGACTTGCAGACTTTGTCCAACGAGAAGAACTGGAGGGTCTTCTGGGTATACTGTCACATACTCTTTGCAAGTCTTCCACAGCATGTGATAACTTGTAAGGTATTGATCAGAGAAAGTCAAATTCCTCCCTATGGTATCACCCCAAGGAAGCTAGAAGTCCACATCGCTCCACTCTAAGTTTGCAGGCTCCTAAGAAATTGTGAAATTCGAGTAACCAGTCAACAATCGACTTGTGATGACATCACAATACCAAGGCAGCAAGGTTCTCCACATTAGTCAATTACGCCCCACAAAAGACAATCCCAGAAGAATATTTCACCCCACTACCAAACGACGTTGGACTCTAACGGTACAAAGACGGGTCAGAACTAGTTGAACTGGAGGAAATTCTAGGACATAGGAAAGTCAGCCGAGGCTACCTTTTATATTATCTTTACGGGCAGATGTACAGCAGAACACACACAAGTTGAAATTATTAATGTCCGAGCTGGAAACTTGAGGGTATCCGCACCTCAGCTCTATCGGGAATATTTTCGAAAACATGGACTTCGGGGGGAGGGATGTCAGATTCACCAGAGGTAGTGCTCTACCTATTGAGGTATTACGAAGCCAAGCTTCTCTGCCTGATACTAACAATATCCATGGTATATGGCCTTCTACCCAGCCATCTACCAGCTATCATTGTGCGAGGTACCAGGATGGCTTGCGGCGAGCTAGAACAATGACCGCTATTTTTCTGGTGACAAGTTACACAAGCAGCTCGGGTTCCTCCTTTTGAGGAATAATCATCGAATAAAGATAACTTAGTACTTAATGTCACAACAACAAGCTAACATGGAGGTCATACCGGATGTAGTCTGTAGTGTATAGTCTGTAGTCTGTAGTCTGTAGTCTGTAGTCTGTAGTCTGTAGTCTGTAGTCTGTAGTCTGTAGTCTGTAAGAAGTGGAGAGCACCACCTTGGATTAAGTGGATTAAAGTTCGATAAAAACACCCTTGCTTTTTAATGGCCTTTTATTTCTCCGAAATTTTGGCTCAGAATCAGGGCGAATGCGCTCCCTTATATATTCGCACCTCCCCGCTCCTGTATGGTTGATGGCTGCAAATAAACAGGGCGGGGTGAGAAAGGGGAAATTGCCTATAAAAAGGACCCCGCCCCCCAAGTATCTAGTCACCTTTTTTTTCTCATATCTCTTTTCAATCCTTAATTGTCTTGATACGATATCCAGGCAATACAAAAAGACTCATGCATTCATACACTCTTACTACTTGCCCACTACTTGCCCACTACTACTGACTCTTAGTTATTCATGAGGCCTCCCCACCATAATTTATATCACTGTTGATCAAAATGAATACAGACCTCATATAGACTTCGCAAAGACTCGGAAGAGGCTCATCAGTGGATTAGTCTTTTTGCCACATTATTATATGCCGTATCACTAGGCCCTGGTGATACACTTGACGTTACTTCGGGCAGGAGACCATCCAGCTTTATTCCTTTAATTCTATGTTTGTATCTACCACCAATTGATTGTTTTCATAAAGGGGATTGATATCATGCCTATCGAGACGACAGTGGAGCGAGTATCAGAATACCCGACCGCAGTGAAATGGAATATTCTGATTGTGATTCCAGCTATGGAATTGGCCCTTCGTGATTTCAGTCATATCCAAATACTAGCAGTTTAGCCGTGTTTGTGAAAAGTTGTTCAGTTACAGTGATCCTCAAAGTATTTGATCCTACTTTTCATAAAATGTCTTACTTTTAAGGAACCAAGGCTGAAACAGGATAATTATCATAAAAGCCGGGATGCATAACCATGGAAATTCCGAAGTCAATCTTACAAACGATAGAAAGCTAATGGAGTATATCTCTAAAGTCAGGGCACATAACACTACTTCAAGATTCAGAATCATAGAATTTCGGCTCAAAACCATGGAAGTCAAGATTCTCAGCCAAGGAAAACGATTTTGGAAGTCACAATTATCAATTAAATTACTTAAGAGCTTCATTAAAACCATGGTTCAATCATTTGACCCAAAGTTCAACCATTTCAAAGAAGTTTGGGCTCAGAACCATACTCAGAGTTCATAACCAGGGGCAGCATATCACGTTAAATTCCACAATATTCTTACGTTACCATCATTACTGACTAGCTGGAACATTGTGGCACGGAAATAATTAAAAAGGGTCTGGAATTGCCGAGTGACTGAAAAATTTCAGAAAAAAGGGTGGCATTGAAATGTGGCTCGAGCTTATGAATGACGAATACCCAAAAAATTCTTTCTTCTATTGATAGCCATCTGGTATTTTGTTCCACACCCTTTTTTTCAACTGGCTAAACTTCCTCAAAAGAAAAGAAATTCCCGTGTGCTTACGTGCAGATGATGTGGAACAATCAGGATTAGAACTTACAGGAGTTGAAGAATAATGAGTGTTTGAATAAACGGGAGTACATGAGTGCAATTCTGATGGGTGGGGAAATTAAGGATGTGGAAAAATAAATGGGTAACTTGGAGTACAACAGAAAGAGTGGGGTGCACATATCGAAGACCCCAGACCGCATCTCTTGTTCCCCACACCGCGTGACTAGCAATTTGGGTTTTTTGGCTGACCCTTCTGACATAGTATAAAATAGCAGGTACATCCTTTGACAGTCTGAAGTACCATGAGATCAAATTCACTGATGCTCGTTCCAGTTCTTCTTCTTCTCGGTGTTGTCTCTGCCTTGGTGTACCCCAGTACCCTTTGGTGTTCTTTGCCAAAATTGAAAGTAGCTTTTTGCTGCTTTCGTTGCTCCATTGCAACGCAAACGGCTTGAACATGAGTATATTGGTGCACGGATGCTTGGCCGCCGAGTCGGTGTACTTGACTTCAAAAGGTGAGGATATCGTCACTGCAACCACGCTTACACCCCATCCTGCAGCCATCCATGCAGGAGTGTTGGTATTTGGACCAGATGTTACTTCCACGGACTGGAAATTTGATTTTGGCATGAGGGTCACGAAAGGGCCGTTCAAGTCGTGTGAGATCATCGGCACCGAGATGTACGGTCTATTCTAGGATACGTCTCCTGTATCGAAACAATATTGCGTTGATGATACCGAATTGTATCTTTTGCCATTCATACGGCAGTGCCTGTTTCAGTTTAAGAATTTGCACCAGGTCAAGAGACCACCAAGAGTGAGGCTGTCAAGCTTAGTGGGTAACAGATAGGAATGGGTGGGATGTTGATTATGAGGACTTAGCTGAGATGGTGGTGGCATAAGAATGTTGGCGATGATCAGTGGAAATTAATCCGTGGTGTTCTAATCTATTCATGTCATTACCAAAGGCATTGAAAGTTGTCCAATGGTACAAGTGGTGCAGTACGAAAGTTTCACAGCTAGTTGATGCATGATCTACCGGTTGGTCTTTATTGGGGTGAAGATAGATTCTAGTAAAAAAGAGAAAAGAGTTGATCAGTATTTTGTGATCATATTGAATTCGAATTACTAGTCTCTAATGTTTGGCCAGAAGTTATTACTGCCATGTTTATCTTCTGCTTATACTAGTGGCGCCTCGTTCATATGAGAAGTGCACGACCATCATATCCAATTCAACACCCGAAAATGTTCGAGAGCAAGTATTGGATAGTGGTATAGGGAAAGTTTCCAGAAGTACTGAGAAGTATGCAGTTTTTCAGAGGAGTCAGAGGAGTCAGAGGAGTCAGAGGAGTCAGAGGAGTACAGAGAACTACAGAACTACAGAATTACAGAATTACAGGGAAGGGGAGCGTAACAAGTGTTTCACCAAATACAATTACTATACGCTTCTCTAGACTATCAATCCTTTCTTCTCTGTACTTCAACTAATACGACTCCATCAAATGCAACAACTGCAACTACCCCTAGCTTGAGCTCTATACAAAGCTACATAAGTGAAGGTGTTTCCAGGGTCAGTCTTTAGGCATCTTGTCTACTATTTAACTGACCCTATACAATACTTTGTATGGATCCTGGGTGTTTTAGGTGCTCTAGGTGTTCCAGGTGATCTAGGTGTTTTAGGTGTCTCATACACAATGTTGAAAAAGGGTTTGATAACTATAAAAGAAAGAGTTATAGAAAAGGTGATAGAGAGAAGAAAGAAACATGAAAATTGAAAGAAGTTGTGATATATGATATACTGTGTTACATCCAAGATGGTTGGAATACAAACCATATGGGGATTGAGCTCACGTGCGCAGTTAATCGGGAACCAATGCTACTACGCCCCTTTCAAGTTCTCCGTTACTATACCCCTTCTCGGATCACCGTTAAAACACCCCTTCGGCTACCCCTTCGGCTACCCCTTCGGCTACCTTCCGGCAGACTACTTAATGGTGGCCGATTCCTTTTCCTAAGGAATCTTTAACGAAGAAGTTTCGATTAGGTAACTATCGTGCTTACAAGACCGAAGTCCTAAGACGGGGCCGCAGCACGGCTGATAGTCTATTGGCGCTTACTGCTTTGCGCCTGCAATTGTGGAAGGGTGATAACGTTTGTTAGATTCCTATAAACTCAACCTGGAGTCGCCGTGACAGATTTACTTATCCGCAGTGCGGTCTTGATGACGCGGATTCCCCCTCCTCCTTTTAGGACAAGCCATATTGGTCTGCATAGTAGCCAATACGTCTAACACTTGCATGATCCTCTATTCACGTTCCCGTATAACACGTGGATCTGAACTTTTCCCGCGTGCCAGCAGCTACGTGATCATGAGGTACAGATGTCCAGCAAGTTCAACATTATCCACTCGTATGTGTCCTGCACATAGTACACCGCTGGCCTGTATAAAACATACTTCGTAGTACCTTGACTGTGTGTTGACAGACTGTCATAAGAGACAGTAATAAAAGACATACAGTGGAATAAAGTACGAGAAATGTCCATAGCTATCTATAGAGTAAGAACATAAGAGCCATATATTCCGAATAGAGTCGATACATCACAAGTAAAATGAGAAGAGACATACAGGACTAGCGTACATCCGAGACCATTTCAAGTGTAACGGCACATCCGTACTCCACAGAATTAAAAGGATGCGTTAAAGCTAGCCCGTGGAGGTCATATGTTCGGTCATATGTTCGGTCATATGTTCGGCTATATGTTCGGAGAGCCACTTGATATACTAAAAGACGATTCCTGATGTGGCTGGCTGGGCTGGATCTGAGACTCCCTTCAGCGTATGATGAGATTATTGAGTCATGAGACTTTGAGTCACGGGAAGTCTGGGACTCGGAGGACCAGAATGGTTCAGGACTCGGAAGAAACTAAGTGTACACCTAAGCCGACTCTTCTTTAGTCCAGTCCAGTCCAGTCCAGTCCAGTCCAGTCCAGTCCAGTCCAGTCCAGTCCAGTCCGTTCAAACAAGTTCAGATCAGTCCAGTTGAGTCTTGTCCAGATGATTCCAGACCATTGAGACCATTTTAGTCCAGAATGAATGGATTGATGCCAGTGGATGTAAATAGCCTTGTTGTTGCTCTTGAAGCACTTGGAGCACTTGGCCGGCTTGTTATATACCGAGCCCATAAGATGGCCTGGCAGAAGCTTGGGCAGCGGAAAAAAACTCACGTAGGCAGCATTTTTGAAACCGTTTCAAGCAATGACCACCATGAAACACCATGAAATATCACTGAACCATCACTATATACAGTACCACCTTCATAATGCTTCACTAATGTAAAATGCTTCACTAATGCAATTATTCAAGAGGTACCATCGATGGAATTACCTAGCCATTCACTCAATTCATCATTCAAAATAAACCCGGCCACGTTGCTTCCTGTATACTTGATCCGGTCTCCACGGTCTAGGACTGCATCCAAGTACTCGAATGCTTCCTTCGTTCCTTCATTGGCTCCCATGAGTTCCATGGACTGCACGGTGGCGTCCTTGCCGATTTCAAGTGTTAGCAGAAAATTGTACTTAGGATGTGTGAAAACGTGGCTGAATTTAGGCGTGTTCCCGTACTTCCAGTCCCATTCCATGAGCTGCTGAGCAGTGTGGTGGATTTCTTCGGGGAGCTGAACATCTTTGTCGATAAAAAGGTGGGGAAATTCAGGCGTTGCATTTCCTAATTCGGAAATATCTTCTTCCCCCTGACTTTTCGTAAATTCGTTCCTGACTAGGCTCATAAACTCCTCGTTTGAAAGGTGTACATTGGTCACCGGAGACTTTACAGACGAAACGGCTGATGTGGACTGCACACAGCCCAAGGCTCCTTCTTCCCGGTGCAAAAGTTGTCTTAAAACATCGAGTTTCAGATTTAGAAGCATGGTGCCGTGGTGGTACGACTTTCCCTTGGAGAGCTTATATGCAGACCCAGACACTTTAAAAGCGCCCTTTTCCGTGACTATATCGCCTCGGTCATTGACAAGGAGTTTTTTTTCCGGTCCCAAGGCCAGATTGACTGCCCGGCATATAAGCTCTGCAAACCAAAACCGGTCAAATTTGTCCTTGGTGGTCATGTAGGAGAAGTTGACGTTTCCTGTGTCGTGCACGACCGTGCCTCCGCCCGACCGGCGCCGAAGCAATGGAACCCGGAGCAGCTGAAGTGCCGGCAAATTAACCTCTTTCCAAGGGTTCTGGTTTTTTCCAATCACCACGCATGGCGAGTTTGTGTAGAATAATAGCCGGTCACTTGAAACATGCTTCTGTGCAGGCATCCGGTTATAAACGTAGTCTTCGATGGCCAAGTTAAGGTACGGATTACGAAGCCCTGATGTTAGCATTGCCGTTTTGGGAAGCTCGCAGAATTCCTCAAATTCCATTGGCCAATGGGCTCGTTTCCGAAGCGACTGGATCTGGGGAGATTCCTGGTAGTGCTGAAAATCCTGCAAATTGAAGAGATCGTCATCTGCAGGAGTGAGTTCATTTCCAAAGGGCACTTGGGTGAATGTCCGCTTTGGAACTTGTCTTCGTAGAAACCGAAGCATGGGTGGTTTAGACGTGTTTTAGATGTGTTTTAGATGTGTTTCAGATGTGTTTCATCGCATATAACTCGGTGCACGGGTTTTAGGACTATGGTGTACAGGTCTTTGAGATGAGGTGTACGGGTTTGTAATTTCTGGTGTACAGATCTATGTCTCATGTGTAGGTCTACGAACCTCATCAGTTATATACTACACATGGACCGTACCCTATCGTTTGAGGAACACCTCTTAAAACGGAGCTATACGCATGACGCCCAGATTCAAGCGCTCCTAACCACACGTTACCGGGGCGTCGATGAAGGTACGGAGCCTTATCTTGCCCTTGTTCCCACTGTGGCAGACACTACGACGCCCAAAGACACCAGCAATGCTGACTTTTTCAAAAACCATTCCCGGAAGCCAACGGCGTCCCGGAGGCTGAATACGAGGACTTCCATGAAAATCTACGTCAAAAGTACCCTAGCCAACCAAAAGAAAGCATTCAAAACGGTCCAGCAGGCCCGAAAAAAGGGTTATGCAGTTAATATAGACAAATTGGTCCAGAAATATGAAATCCCGAAGTTTGAAACGTTTATGGGGCTCAATGGGATGTGGTGTTCGTATATGCAGGACCTTTTATTTGGGGAGCAAAAAAATCCAAATTTGAACATGGTATTGCCCCGGCTCTCCACTGCAGACTATAACGGGTGCCTATTGACAGTTCTCGAATCACGTGACCGCAATCTTGTGGGTATGCAGGGAATAGTGGTGCATGATCTGCAGTATACGTTTATTTTGGTTGTCCGGCCTAAGGAAAATACTGGCCGGACGCTTTCTGCAGCCGAAGAAATGGGAGGGATGCGTGTGGTGGCCAAAGTAGGCACTCTTTTTGGGTTCGACGTGCCTGTGAACGACCAGGACTGCATAGGGTTTACGATCGTGGGCCTGAGGTTTCAGCTAAGAGCAGTGGACCGGTCGGCCAAGAAATTCAAGAGTCATAATGTGGATAGGATATGTTAGAGTAATGTATTAGGGATGGTAGTGTATGTAAGTTGTTGGTCACGTGATATTGCTTTAGAATGGATGATTTTTCCACAAACAGTCAGGGAAAGTGTATATAGAGTAATTTGTAGCTTCAAAACATGAATCAGCGGTGTTTTGTTTTAAATATGTATCTATTTTTTGATGACTGGATCAAAAGACCTGAATTAATAGGTGAGTACTGCATATACGCCCCAGAAATCAACTAAGCAAAGTGGAGAACATATTTGGACCCGAAATCTTCACCTGAAGATTTCAAGCTAACTAGGATTTCAATATCGACATTATTGTTAATTCATACGTCTCCATACCTCATACTTCAAAAATAAGAACGATACTAGCTCTTATCCTGCATACAGCGTATCTATGGTATACTTCTACAGTCATCCTCTACAGTCTTTATATGTGTTTGAAAGCCAGCAAAGTTGTTATTTATGTTTCTCGGAAACCCCCCCACCTCCGTGCTCTTTAAAGAGCATCTGTATCTCGAGAAAGCTAAAATATACATCAGTTCTTTTAAACCATAGCCATATGCAGGACTTCACTACATCTCAAGGGTATTCAAGGCTTAATCAATCAGGAAATCTTTAGACAAAGCGTTTTGCATATTTTTTTGCTTTAAGCGCTTTATATGAATATTTTGGTAGCCCCTATTTGGGGCCAAATTGAGATGGGAAATTGGGCATCAGAGTACAGTGTAGTAGTGGTTTTGGTACAGTATACATTTAACGATTAGCAGCGTAATGGTAGAGTATAGTACATGTCCCAGTGATAGTGTAGTATTATAGAGTGGAGACAGTGTAGTATTATAGAGTGGAGACAGTGTAGTATTATAGAGTGGAGACAGTGTAGTATTATAGAGTGGAGACAGTGTAGTATATTAGAATAGACTGGAGATAGTGTGGTGTATTTTTCAACCTATGTTTTAGTATATATTAATATACAGGGATACGTAAGTTGTACGTTACAAGACTAAAGTACAAGAATTGTCGAGGGGGAAGACTCTTCACCCACTAATAACCTGCACATAGCTCTTCATAGATCGGCATATAACATATCCACGAAGTACAGTGTTTTCAAAACTCTGCAAACCAGCGCAACAAAATGTTTCGCACCTCTTCGCACCCACATCTTTCAAACCAAATGGACAAGTTGTTGTATACAGGATGATAAGGAAACCAGTTCAGTTCCGTCCATTTTTCACCCTTGATTAATACTGTAAGACTTTTGTCCCAAACTTAGTACCATATTAGGCCATCGTCCAGATTTAAGGGGTGATTTCAGAATATTGAATTCTAATAAAAGTTGGTGTGAAACATTACGCCATTTGCTTTGAACCATTCTGACTTCTTGGTTTGAATAATTTTGTCATGCTGCTTTGAATCGTTTTCCCGTGCTGGTTTAAATAATTTTGAAAAACACTGTATAAGTCGCACAAGAAAGATGTTCTAGTATATTTAAGTCGCACAACACAGATATTCTAGTACAGTGTTTTTCAAAACTATTCAAACCTGCGACAAGTGTTTCAAACCTGCGACAAGTGTTTCAAACCTGCGACAAGTGTTTCAAACCTGCGCAACAAAGTGTTTCAAACCTGCCCAACAAAAAGTTTTATGACACATGATATGAGATACCAAAAACATCAACCATCATTGATCATGAGTATGGAACATGACATGAGATATGGGATATTGCAGTCACTTTGCACACACTAGCGAAGTGCGAAAATTGGAAAAAATGCCAAAACTATAAACCTAGTGAAACTCCGAGAACTAAAAATCAAGCAGTGATCCTAGAATCAAGCAATGTCCCTAAAGAGCTTTGGAATATCGTAAAATTACTGATTACCCTAAGACCCCAACTTATTATTACTTGGATCACCAATACTTGGATCACCAATATAAGATTATTGAGTGGAGTAGTGAGTAAAGAAAGAAAGGGAATGATAAATGGGGCAGTAAGTAGGGAATGATAAATGGAGCAGTAAGTAGGGAATGACGAATGGAGTAGTGTTAGTGTACTACTGCTTCTCCTGCTCCAATCTGTTTGTTCAGACTGTTCCTTTGGTAGTCAGAGACTGATACATGATTGGACTTCAATAACTCTGTCAAATGAGGGACTTGGGTAATCATATTAGACATTGTCTTCTTTCTCTGTTTCGATGTAAAGTAGGCAGTCAATGTCTTCTGTTCACAATTGATACTGCTCCGAACTGAGTGGGTTCCTCTCTGTATACAGTGTTTTTCAAAAGTATTCAAACTGTTGAACGTTAGCATATACCAATTGGTATACACGAGCCGTTATATAGTTGGACTGCAATAACTCTCTCAAATGAGCGACTTGGCTAATCAGTTCTGTCATCTGTCGTGTAACTCTATTGCTATGTGAAGTAGTGAGTTCGTGATCTCCGTCTTCTTTTGATGCCGCTCAACACTGAGCAGGATCCTGGCTTTATATAGTTATTCCTGGGGCCTCCCAAACCATCTCTCTCCTTCGTCAAACGCCCTCATCTATATTGTCTTCTCCAAGACAATGCTCGGAGCTAGACGGAGCTAGACGGAGCTAGACGGAGCTAGACGGAGCTAGACGGAGCTAGACGGGAGCCCATAGAGCCCTAGCTCTACCTTTGTCTCTTCTTCACCAATACCCAAGATTGTTTCATCTGGATAGCTTGGCATGAGCATGCAGTACCCGCACATGTACTGGTCTCAAGTTCATCAGTCACATGTCGCGTGTTCCAACACACTACACTATACACTACACACTACATCCATTGTACCTATTATTGGAATTCACGAACGGATCTCTTGGGTAAGACTTGTGTACCAATATGCAGTCTCTCCAAATCATTAGCCACACCCTCCTCCAATATACTCTACTACTGTACTACTACTACTGTACTACTACTACTGTACTACTACTACTGTACTACTACTACTGTACTACTACTACTGTACTACTGTACTACTGTACTACTGTTAGATCCACCTTCGGTAGTGCTCTACTATTTCAGTATTTTTGATCTACCTGTCAAATTCTAACTATGCCATTCCATTGTGCCAATCCTTTACCATCATTGTACGAGGAACCAGCAGGGCATGTGGAGAGTTTTCTACCTTTGCACCTGACAACCACCCGTTGACTAGGCGACTTGTCAACAACTTTTTTTTTGAAAGTTACTACTTTCCACCACTACTTTCCACTTTTATATCTCTTCGTCTCTATCGTCACCGTCAGACATCCATGGACATTATGACCACTAAAAACCACTAAACATCACGACAACCATGGACTATATGACCTTCAGACACCATCAGACACCACTATTCGAAACACGTCAAAGCTGTATGAAGCCGCAGATAGATCCCAGGAAAAGACCCACCAGTAGCATGAATAGACAGAAGGGTGCGGCAGAAGACACATGTGACGTCCATCGAAAGCTATAGTAATGCATAGAATCACTTCTAGCCCTGATGACCATGGAGTACTAGTTCCCGTGTCGATTCTTCCCTCTGGAGAAAGATCGGCGACTGACCATAGTAAGCAGATTACCTGACGTAAAAAGAACCTAACATGGTGAATATAGAGTGTACCATGTGTACTATGTTTATTTGCAGATGATTCGTCAATAACAAGCCGGGTAAAAACTGGACATGAGATGAGATGACTAATGGGTCATTTGGTGGAGAATACAGTACTAATCGGTACTCGTAGGCTCGGTAAATACCTCGATGGGTAATATGTTTAGCCATGGCAGTTGTATGATACTGTGTATCACTGTGTATCACTGTGTATCACTGTGTATCACTGTGTATCACTGTGTATGACTGTGTATCACTGTGTATGACTGTGTATCACTGTGTATCACTGTGTATCACTGTGTATCACTGCGTATCACTGTGTATCACTGTGTATCACTATTTACCACTATTTACCACTATTTACCACTATTTACCACTATATATATACACTACATACACTGTTAGATCCCAGTTGGGTGGAATACAGCCCATATAGGGATTGAGGGCACGTGCGCAGTTACTCGTGAACCGATGCTACTGTTTGGAATTGTTGTATCCCACTGTCAACGTGTCTCTCGAGGACAATACCAATCACTGTTTCATCTGTATACAAGAACACGAACATGCAGTGCCCGCAGGTGTACTTGTTCCTCAAGTTCAACACTATACACTACACTACACTACACTACACTACATATTGCCTATAATCGTTCCAGTCTATGCGTTACTAGATGACAAAGCGAAACACTAAATATCAGAGCGCGCTCTCTCAATCGCCGTTTTCAACAGGCCTATGGTAGATCTAACAACACCGTACACAACACTGTACTCAACACTGTACTCAACACTCGTCCAAGAACCCTTGAACGCACCGATTCCGACCAGATACCCAAACGTGACGATCGCATTACCTAGAGCGAATGCCAGCGTTGAAAGGAAACAGACTCGGCATATCACCGTCATTGACGACGAAGCGGAGGACATTCATAGTGAACTCTCACCTGAAACGACAAAAGCGGTAGAAAGAGCAAATGTTGAACGCGCAGAAAGCAAACAACGGTTTGAGGAATGGATGGCAGACACCGACAAAAGGATAAACTCACGAGATCGTCGAATACAAAGCATCGAGGACAACAACTCCGAACGTCTCGCCGAACTTCGACATATCAAGGTTGGCTTGGCGAAACACCATGCTGGCATTGAAGATGTCATTAACCGCTTCAGGAATTCAGAATCAACCGTATCACAGCTAACGGCAGACTTCCAGAGATTTCGTGAAAATCTCAAGGAGCACTGCGAGAGCTACAACGCTCATGGCATGGACACGGATGACGAAAAACGACGTCGGCGTGACGAACACTCTAAGCTCCTCGCACAGATGTGCTCAGACAACTCAACGACGTGTGGAAAGTAAAGACCAAAGACCTCGGGGAGGTAAAGGAATTCTGTGGGATGGAATTCACGAAA
>NKZN01001351.1:0-47500 GCA_002374485.1 Metschnikowia santaceciliae | reverse complement strand
TCCTCGAACGCTACTACCAAACACAGAAGTTTCTCGTTGGAGGATACCTTCAAAGTCTTCGCATTAGGGCCTGTGAATGCGAGAGGACCTGTCAATTTATACTCAATGTACAATTTTGATAAGGAATAGATTCGTTGTCCAATATACAGTGGTATATGTGGAAGAGCTATATGGAAGAGCTATGTGGAAGAGCTATGTGGAAGAACTATATGGAAGAACTATGTGGAAGAACTATGTGGAAGAACTATATGTGGCTTACTAATCACGCTTCATCAAAAAAGTGCCGCAAGAACAGGTAATGCAAGGATGCAGTGTTGAACGACTCTGCAGTCACCAATGCCATCCACCAATGCCATCCACCTGATTGGATAAGGAGGCAACACCTTGACTCTAGCAGAGAGCACCAAGCAGATGTTACAGAAAAAGCCTTTCTTCAAAACGATCAATTACGATAGTATTGGAGAATTATTTACTGAGTAAGACAGAAGGAGTATATGTGGGCATAAAGTGCTGGTGGACTTGAGAAATGTTGCAGCCGAAGTGAGGCCTATATAACATGAAGTCTCAGTGAAGTCTCAGTGAAGTCTCAGTGAAGTCTTAGTGAAGTCTTAGTGAAGTTTTAGTGAAGTTTTAGTGAAGTTTTAGTGAAGTTTTAGTGAAGTCTTAGTGAAGTCTTAGTGAAGTCTTAGTGAAGTCTTAGTGAAGTCTCAGTAAAGTCTCAGTAAAGTCTCAGTAAAGTCTCAGTAAAGTCTCAGTGAAGTCCCGGTGAAGTAGTGAACTACAATTCCTGTATATTTATATACAAACGGTAATCCTTCAAACCACAAATCATTCTCTTAATTAAATAATTAAAAATACGACAAAGTCAAACTTCACACCCAAAGCTCAGTACAGTAAGTAGTAAGTAGTTACTAGTAAGTAGTTAACAAGTAGTCAGTTATTAGTTACTAGTTATTAGTCAGTAGAAATTAAAGAGTCATAGTATTCAGTTAGTACTAGGTTATTCGGTTAGAAGGTAGTAGTAAGTAGTAGTACTGGTAGTATAGTTCCACCAGCTATTTAAATACTAGAGCAGTTAGTATGTTGGTATTGCACCATAATTGTAAAACAGAAGTACTTTAGTAGTAGAGTAGAGAAGCACTTGAACAGTAGTAGAGTAGAGAAGAGTAGTACAGATGAAAATCACTCTATACCTCTATAATACATCGCTTTCAATGATTACCCTATCTTCATTATGGCATATTTCTCAATCACGTAATCAAGTCAATCTCATGTGCCTCATCACTGCTGGCTGACCCACTTGTAGATCTCGTCCGTGTCACGCTTAGCCCAGTTGCTCTTGGCCGTGATTATATCCAAGGATTGCGCCAAGCTCTGGTCAAATCCACTGGTGTTCTTGCCTGCAAAGAATTCCTCCACCTCCTTCTTCTGCTTGTCCTTGGTGAAGCCGGACGATGCAATGGTCACCACAGATCCCAACATCGATAATCCGGGAGGCAACAACTTGTAGATGTCGTCCCAGTTGCTGGTAAACCATGCCCACAATTTCTTCACTCCATTGGCGTGTGCTCTCATACCTTGCATTGGGATGTAGATGTCCTGCGCCTTGATGATGTCTGTCTTCAATAACAACCCGGTGACCTTCTCAAGGACCTGCTCGTCTTCAAACCTTCCAAATGCTCTCAAAGCAGCAATCTTATCCTCAGTAGACGAAGGGTTCGTGTAGATGGCGTAGAGCTTCTCAAACTCCGCTACCCCTCCACGTCTGGCCACCGTGTTAAAAATTGACGCCCTCAAGTTAGGGTTGATGGCAGACATGTCGCCCTTCACAAACGCATCAAAGCTCTTATCAACAAACTCGAGAGCTTTCTTGTGTCCGGATGCAGCGGCTGAACCAAAAAGAAGGGACTTGATTTGCTGCTCGGCAAAAGTGTCAGAATCGGAGAATTCCCATCCAACTTCCTGCAACTTGGAGCTGATCAAGTTAAGCACAAAGCCATTCAATGCCTCCTTGATCTTTTCGTCCTCAAACAATAAGGCGGCCTTGATCTTGATAATACTGCTCAAGGCGGATTCCCAAACAACGTAGTTGGATTCGGAGGACCAGGCCTTGACCAAGTTAAGCAAGTCGGTACTGCTAATGAATCCCGAAGAGGCCAACGATCCTGCATCTTCAACAAGTCCCACACGGTCCTCAACGGATAACTTTCCGTCCACTCCAGCTTTTCCAAGCTTGGTCCATCTCTCTGGGCTGTATGCGGTCCGGTACACGCCCGCTTGATCACAATTCACCTTGAAGAAATCATCGGAAATGTCAAGCTTGATGCTGGTGCTTCTGGTGTTCAACACAGCAGACTCATCCACTCCGGCACTTGTTTTGATACCAAGGAAAACTGGGTACAACGTCGTGTCCTCGTCTTCTTTGACGTCTGCAGTGGCAAGGAACCGGTGCTGGGTAAAGGTCAACTCAGTGCCTTTCTCCTCAACATGCACCACAGGGTATCCAATCTTCTTGGTCCAAATATCCATGACCTTGACCACGTCTTTTCCACTGACCTCGCTCAAAGAACGCCAGAGATCCGAAGTCTGCGTGTTTCCCCACTTGTGTTTCTTCAAGTAGTTGGAGACTCCCTTGATGAAAGTCTCCTCGCCCAACCAACGCGAGATCATCTTAAGCAACGACGAACCCTTGGAGTAGGAAATGGCGTCGAAGATTTGGTTGATCTCGTCGGCTCTCTTGACTGGTACCTCAATTGGGTGCGAAGATCTCAACGAGTCCAACGACAACGCATTCTGCAAAGAGTCAGCAACATAAGATTCCCACACCTTCCAGTCTGGGAACAACGAGTCGCATGCGTACCACGACATCCACGTGGCGAAACCCTCGTTCAACCACAATCCGTCCCAGAAGTCCATGGTCACCAAGTTTCCAAACCACTGGTGTGCCAACTCGTGCATGACCACCTCGGTGACTCTTTGCTTGGTGTTGATACCCGAGTTCTTAGGGTCCAAGAGCAAGTCCACCGTTCTGTAGGTGATACATCCAAAGTTCTCCATGGCTCCGGCCGAGAAGTCGTGGATGGCCACCATATCTAACTTGGGCAATGGGTATGGGATATCGAACTTGCCATCGAAAAACTTCAAAGTGCTGGCAGCAATGTCAGCGGAGTATTGTCCGAAATTCTCAGAGCCGGGGGTAGCCCACACCTTAATTGGAACAGAGTACTCGTTGTTCTCCACAGACTTCAAGTCTCCCACAATGAATGCAACCAAGTAGGTAGACATCAATGGGGTGGTGTTAAAGGTGGTCTTCTTCTTACCATCCTCAAGCTGCACCACCTCTTTTTCGTCCATGTTCGACAAGTGCACCAACTTGGCGTCGGAAACCAAAGAGATATCGAACTTGGCCTTCAAAGCTGGCTCATCGAAAGATGGAAAGGCACGGCGACAGTCGGTTGGCTCCATCTGAGTAGTGGCCAAGTAAGCGGTATTACCGGAAGCATCAGTGTAAGAAGAACGGTAGAAACCGGCCATCTTGTCGTTCAACTCACCGGTGAACTTCAAGGCCAACGTGGCATCGGAATTCTTTGGCAATTGCGAAGTCAAGTGGAAAGTTACGATCTGCTTGTCGGTGTCAAAGTCGAACTTATCGATTTTTTCGCCATTGATTTGAGCAGAGTGAATTTCAATCTCCACGGAGTTGAGCACAATCGTGGACGAGTCCTCCTGGACTTTCAAGTCGATATCCAACTCACCATCGAACTTGAACGTGGTGAAGTTGGGCTCAAGCACCAAGCCATAGCGCAAGGGTTTGACGTTAGTAGGAAGCACTTCACGAGGAGGCGAAGTTTGGCACATGATGGAATTTGTGTTTTTTGAATAAGTGGCGGAAATTGTGGGGAGCCTCGTTTTTTTATATGCGCGCACGCTCGTCCGTGCCATGGAGCCAACTGGGTGCAAGGCTCTGCTGCAAAAAATCGCATTGGGAGATAACCCTACTACAGCCTTAGAGACAAATTGTTTTTCTCGTACACCCCCCATCATAAGAATAGCATGACATGGCATAGAATTCTTTTATCTTTTATTTTGTCCATCCTTCTTTTTCTGTCTTCTTTTTTCTTGGTATTTCCTTAATTTCCATTAATCCATATTGTGAATTGGATGAATTCCAATATTGATGGTCAACTGATATACACAGGAAAGGTAGAATTCTGGCCGTTCCTTAGTCCAATCATTTCAATGAATCAGTTAGGTAGAGATTTTCATTTCCTGGTAAGAGAAAAACTCCCGGTAAGATCCCATTGGTAAAACACCATGAATTTACAGCATTTTTTCTGGGAGGAGCGTAGCGATTTATATAGTAATTGCAACCAACAAATCGCGCAGTGTGCGGGTGACGCCTAGTCCAAAAGAAGCACGCCTCGTCCGAAAGAAGCAAACCTCGTCTGTTTGTGTAATCTATGCATGCGTTGCATTTTCTTGCGGGCGGCTAATTGGCTGTTTCAGAGTCCGTTGATCAAACCAATTCAAAGAGGGCTGGTGTACAGTTGTGGGTTGGAACCCCAATGATTAGTATACGGTTGTAAGGGTTGCAAATCGGTTTCAGTACACAAATGTATTTACTGCTAGGTGCTTTAATTCGATACTATGCACTGTTGTTTCATGTTCATGCGCTGGGTGCATTGCATGTTTCATGAGCACGTCAGTTTTGCCACCGAGATATCGAGGTATATAAGGAGGGGTTCCCAGGAAATTCAGTATAACCCTCGCAAGGTATATGAGTATGTCAGTGATTTGAATCAAAGGCTTTGGCTATAGAAACGGGTTTCGTATTTCAAAATTTATATGACCTAAGTTGTATGTTTAAGAAAAGGTTCTAGTCAGGGTACTCAATAGGCATGGCGGCTGGGCATGGAAAAGACATGGATATTTGTGGGTACTACAGTGATCAATCTTGAATTATTATCTTCCAAAAAAGGTTTGTTTGTTTAAAGTGTTGATAACTCTGGGTATGGAAGTCCTTTAAAGTCTTTATACCCTTGGGAAGAGAGATGTGCTGCTAGGTATTTAACTAACTCCAAAGCTTTATACGAGATCAACAGGTTCAATTGTTGCCGAATTCGAAGATGGTAGTACCAAAGGTATGTCTTCAAGATATCTTAGTTATCATCATCTATAAAGAGGGGTTTAGATATTCTTGTGGATTTTGCCAAGGAAGACAAGAAGCTATAAATCTAATTAGCTATTGCTAAATTAATTTTTAAGAACCACTTCCTTTTTCCATTATGCTAATCCAAAGTAAAATTACAAGAAGCAATGGCTAGCATGTTTGATACTGAAGCAAATTCGACAAAGTCTTTGCTTAACACTATTCTCGGTTTCTTCTTAACGACTTATGGAAAGGACAACGCCAAATCCGTATTCTTTAAACACTCAAAGCCTCTTGAGGTGTTGATGTGGTCACGGTTTTGACGGTCGAGAGCGTTGAAGAAGAGAGTTAGAGCAAGATGCACATCAGACATCAAAACTAGTGAATAATAGGAGTTTGGATACCACTAAAAAAACAGAACCTGGAAAACTCAAACAAACTGTCTGCACTAGATTTTCAAATCAACCTCCCCACAACTTGTCAAAATCACCAAAGATCTTTTACTTCATCAACGGGACCCAAAGGAGATGTTCAGCCATCATCTCAATAGCTACTTGAGGCTACATGTAGAAATACTTTGTTTTTTAATTACGACTATGAAGAGGGTGAAAATATGCTGCAGAGCATGAGCCAAAAGAATGAATCAATTGGTTTGAATCAATATGACTAAGGGATTCCTTGGTATATCACAATTGTGTCGAGTTTGACTATTTTCGGGTCGTTTCCGAAGCAAAATCCTCATTTTCGAGCCAGCCCACAATGCCCCCATGCAAGATCTCCACCTTGACATTATGAGGCCCATACTTTTCCAAGTGGTCCTCAGCCCAGCCTGCAATATACGAGGCTCTCTTCCCAGACAGATTACAGTGGATGATGATCCGTTCAGTCTCTGGATTGGCCTTCAACACGGGCACAAGAAACTTCTCCTTGATATCATTGGGGCCTTCCACGTCGGTGGCAGGAATATGCACGGCCAGCGTGATGGAGCCTTTTTCCTGCTCATTTCGGATATCCACAACCGTCACAGACTTTGGGTTACTCTGCAATTGGGAGAAAAGCTCTGTGTTAGGTAAACGTGGGGTAACTGTGGCCAGCTGCAGCAGCTCCCATTTAGTAAGCCATTCAGGTACAGGATACATCTGAGGTGTGTATATTAGGAGTTTAGGGTGGTGAAAATTGTGGCCGAAAGGGATTTTCCAATTGAAGTCGGGGTCCGGGGTCGGGGTCAACTGTGGCGGGGGGCCTTTGTATTATGAATGATGACCATACACTGCGTCACGTGCACTATTGAGGAACTGCAGATAAGCACCAAAACCGTCTGGAACTTTCTTTGTCACGGTGTCCGAATATTCAAGAGCTAAACAAAACCTCCTTACATTTATTCGGATAGGAATCAGCCTGAAATTGGTTATAGCTACTTTTGGTGGTGGAACGACGTCTTATGTGCAGGACAACACATATACATCATTGGTATCTGCAAAACCTCCATGTACCAAAACTCAAATGTCTCCAATACTATCATTGAGCTACTCGGAGAGCATGATATGTCTCAGATCATGATGTTGGAGTCTTTGGAAGAACATCTTGATATAGAACTACATGCAGGATACTGCGCATGGACCAGTTCAAACATCAAACCCATCCTCCGGTCCACAATCCAATAATGTCGTGGGTTCCTGCAGATCTCCATACCGAAGAAAAAGACGAGGCTCGGCTCCCTAATCGGCCCAAAGCACGTGGTGAAAATTGGGAGCAAGCACAGCGAGTAGCATTGGCCAATCCCTCAGATGTGCGGAAATGGGATGCCTTATTTGGAATCTTCGAGCAACAAGCCCAGCAAACGGGAGGTACGCCTGAAACATTGGCCAGTCTCAAGAAGGCAGTTTCAGCCAACTATTCGACATTTCTCCAGAGGTTCCCTTTTGCGACTGCATACTGGAAGCAGTATCTGATCCTTCAATACAAGCTCTATGGGCCCCACGAATCCATAGAGTGTTTGGAAAAAGCCGTCAATGCATATCCCCAAAGTGTTGTTTTATGGGGAGACTACTTAGCAGGATTGGTTGCCATGGAGGCGGAGACCTGGAAGACTAGAACAAAGGCGAAAGAAAAAGAGACGAAGGAAGCAGAGACGAAAGAAGAAAACTCAAAGGAACAAGAGACGGTGAAAAAAGATTCAGATGTCTCTCAAAAGGGATCAAAATATACTGTGGATTTTATCCGAGGCCAATTTCTCCGAGCTGAAACGCTCATTGGTACCAATTTCAACTCCGATCTGTTTTGGGACAAGTTCATTGCATTTGAAATACTGATCTCACAGCGGACTCCGGATCAGGCCGCATCGGTGCTGCTTTTGGCCCTCTACTTGCGTCTTCTCCGCGTGCCGCTATACCAATACGCACAATACTACGCCCAATTCGGAGAGTTCAGTAAGAACTTTGGGGCCAAGGATGTGATACCCGACAATTACATGCCGGAATACCTTGCTCGGTTTGGCAAAGGCGACGTTTCCGAGATTTCCATCATCGAGTCCCTGCAATTGGTGGATTTATATGCATACGATATCTTCTTGCAGACCCAGCAGGCGGTGACGGAAAAGTGGCAGTTTGAAAGTGCCCTTACTATACAGGACTTTTCGCCTATGGATCCATCCATTGCCGCTTCCCAGTTCCAATCATGGCTTGACTATTTGTCCCATGAAATCCAGGCTTTCAGTGCCTTGGAGAAAAAAGTGGCCATGCCAGTTTTTCAGATTGTGGAAGGTGACAATAGAGCCACCGGAAAAAGCCTCTTGGACGCTTCAAATTCCGCTGAAATCCGCAAGTTTTTGTCCGTGCAGAGTGTCTTTGAACGTGCACTCGTTCCAAACAGCACCAAGGAAGAATTGTGGTTGAAATACATTGATTTCGTTCAGGAAAACACAGAAAATGGCTATGATCAAGTTCGAGGATTATACGAAAAAGCCATCTTCTCTTTCCTTCCTTTGAAGTGCAGCGAAATCCGAAAGAAGTACGCTCAGTACCTTTTAAAGGAACACAGCTTTGATGCCGCCACGGAGTTCTGGCTAAGGGCGATCCGGCTATATTCAGGACCACAGCGAATCTATGCTAAGGAAGCATATTTGCAGTCGGTCAAGGAGATGGTGCTGATGTGGACGGAACATGCTGAAGTGCAGGCCGTGCTTGAATCTTTGTGTGGAACCTATTTTACCCGTGTGGACAGGTACAAGACAGGATCCAAAACAGAGCCCAAAGACGAAGGGGCTAATGAAAAAGGAGTAAAAAAGCAGGGCAAAGAAGAAAAGGTGAAGGGGGAACACGTGAATCAGCTTTCCCGGGCCTTGAACGACGATGGAATTGCAGTGGTTGCAGTTGGTTATCTCCGAAGCCCAGAGACTTCTATACAGGCCATCCGGAGTTTCTACAACCGGTACCACACGCAAAATGCCTTTTCCCGATCTGTGCAATTCTGGCGTTTTTTCGTGGACTTTGAAATCGGCGAAAAGAACTTGGAAAACTTGAAAACCGTCATGGATTACATCGAGACCAGCACCGAGCTCCCCAAACGAGTAATTGACTGTTTCCTCGATATGCAATACGAAGCCACCACTGCCAATTTATCCCAAGTATTTTCTTCGCCCAATAAAGAGGCCTTGCAGGAGATTCTCGTGCTTTTGAACGCCAAAAAATCGGATGATTTGGTGGTCAACGTTTCAGCACGAAAACGGTTGGCGCAGCTCAATTACTTGGAGACGGAAAACAGGCAGTTGGACCGAGATGCTTCGTTAATGAAGCTTCGAGCAAAACACCTTGCTCATCCGGGTATCTTCGTGGATCACGTGCCGCAGCTCACCAACAGTACGATGGGAAGAGAGTGGATTTCCTTGCTTGATGATGATTTGAAGGTTCCGCCATTACCAACATTCAGAAATGTCGAAAAGGCAAACGCTCCGATTGTGTATCCCGATGAGTAATGAGGAATCATAGTGAGAAGGTGATTATAAGAGAGTGTCATTGAGAGACAAATCTCGTCTGATTGAAGTGTTTATTAAAAGTTTATCTACAAATCGGCTTGTCTTCCGATGACAAGAATGGATGGTTTGAGAGATGCCTTGGAAGAAATCCGGTTGTTTCCAAACACCTCGAGAATGGCCAAATTCGGACAAGTATCCTCAAAGCTCTCGGCCACCTCGTCATCGAACTTGCGGACAAAACTGACGTCGAGATGAGACAAAAGAGGAAACGACTTTTTGGAGAACTTCCGTGGTTCCTCTTCTGGTTCCTCTTCCTGCTCTGCATGCAGTATTTCCTTTCCAGTCACTTGCTGGAACAAGCCCTTGGAAAGTTTATTGACTGAATTCAAGGATAATTTGACCAAGGATTGAGAGGAATGCGCCAAGAGTGCGTCAATGGCCATATCGCCAAGATTGATGCATTTGGTGAGATCCACCGTTTCAAGTCCCCCCGGGTGGATCTCCGCTAGTTCCTTGAAGGCCAGAGAAAACCCTTCATCGGAGATGTTTGCAAGATTCTTCATGGAGAGGTCCTGCAAATTGGGACAGAACTTGGCCACGCCTTCCCGGAGAAAATCGTCCGTCAAGTCCGAACACCCATCCACATTCAACGAAACAAGCGATTCTCCGGTGAGGGCCAAGATGTGGATCAACAAGTCGTCCGAAATTAGCGAAGGGTTTTTGGGGTATGATATCTCCAACGCCGTGAGTTTGGTGATATATTGTGGAATCAACTCGTACACGGAAGCGGAATCCAAGCCATCTAAACGGGAAAGTTTTAGCGAGGAGAGTTGAGCTCCAAAACGTTCCAAAAGCAGAATCAACGCTCCATTGGAGAACCGGTGGGTGTTACGGATTTCAAACTCTGCAAGTGGGCAAATGGCCCCATCAAAGAACTTTTGCCACATTGGATCGCTAATAAGGAAAGGTCCATTGAGTGAAAGCTTGCGAAGATGCAGGAGCTTATCCATGAAGTACACGAGGTTATCGTTGTGTAACTGACCACACATGAAAAGCGTCAACTCCTCCAAGTTGCCGCAATAAGCGGCGATCTTATTGAGCGAATCAGAATTGACATTGGAGCAGTCCCAGAATTCAAGTGTCTTCAACTTGGGATTGAGAAAAAGCGTCAATGTGGAGTCGTTCAACGACCGGTTCTTCGAGAGAATCTTCAGGATCTTGGTGGTGTTGGTCTGGCTAATGCCAGCCTTGTCGAGATCGCTGATGTTGTCGAT
This sequence comes from Metschnikowia santaceciliae, assembly GCA_002374485.1. NCBI lineage: Eukaryota > Fungi > Ascomycota > Pichiomycetes > Serinales > Metschnikowiaceae > Metschnikowia > Metschnikowia santaceciliae. The sequence goes on along the minus strand of NKZN01001351.1, from coordinate 37,104 downwards.
GTTCTTGGTGATTTCAGCCACGCAAATATCCTGGAGCGAGCTGATCTTGACGGCCTTCTTGTCGAGTAAGGCTTTGGCCATTTTGCGCCGGCGTTTCCGGGCATTCGCCTGGTTCTTTTGCGATGTCTTCTCCCTCCGTTTGAGGATCTCGTTGCAGTCTTCACAGATGTACCCTTTGAGGGGGTCGGAGAACCGGGAATACACGGTAAGAGTGAATGGGTTACCGCAATCAGCACAGGTTTCCTGAGTGCCATAATCGGCCTCATCATCCGAAAGTGTCAACGCAATATCACCAGAGGTGGAGGCATCAGAGATATTGGCAGAAGCATCAGCAGAAGCAGAGATATCTCCAGAAGCATCAGCAGAGAGATCAACGAAATCAGAAGCATCAGCATCCAGATCTAGATCACTGGTTTGCTCGATTTTGGGGGACTTGGAGCGGGACGACTTGGGTCTGCGCCTGGGAGATTGCTCTGATTCCTTTTTCTGGCGAAACGCATCGGTGATACCCTCTACGCGAAGAAACTCTGTCAACGCCGAGTTGGGCCCTCGGACCCGGGACCGGTTGTTTCGTGACATGAAGAGCAAGCAGGGTGTTGCCACCCGTACACCTAATGAAGGTGTAATCGCAAGTGGCCGCATCGACATATGCAGGACCTGATGATGGCGAGAAGATAAATGACAGGAATGACAGACAAAATGATGGACAAATGGCAGGGAATTTTTAGAGCATGTCATAGTTAGGGGAAATGAATACCAGAAAGATCTCAGACAGATCTCAGACAGATCTCAGACAGACCTCAGACAAAAGACATAGCCATTAGAGAATGGCTTTCAGACCGAGTGACTATTGGACAAAATGACTATTAGACAGAATGACTACTCGACAGAATGACTACTATACGGAATGACTACTAGACAGATCGTCCTTTGGATGGAATTAATATCAGTCAGAATTAATATCAGTCAGAATTAATATCAGTCAGAATTACTATCAGTCAGAATTACTATCACAGAATTACTATCACAGAATTACTATCAGTCAGAATTACTATCAGTCAGAATTACTATCAGTCAGAATTACTATCAGTCAGAATTACTATCAGACAGAATGACTATTGAACAGACAAATATCTTGATTATTGGACAAACTTCACTGTTTTAACTCTGTTGGTTTTGAAAACAAGATCTTTTGCGAATATTTACGTGGGTTTGTTGGAAATATGTGGATGTACACGTGACTATCAGGTGACAATGCATTAGATGCAGTCTATATATCAAAGAAGACCGCTAGGTATCTCTACCATTACAACCCAAGATATATGTTTTACTAGTAATGAGAGGATATTAGTAAGACTCTCTCCCTACTTTTTTGCTTGTAGTGGGAATCACGGCCGTGAAAGAATGATAAACCCGTACACCAGGAGAGACAACAAAGCGCACCCATCTAGCCAGCCAGCCAACCACCCACAACGCATAATATAGCAAACCCATTCAAACCAGCGCAAGCACAAACGCCAAGATGGAGACCGGATTACCCCCCAGCTGGAGTTTACGCTACAGTAAAACCAAACACGCGCCATACTACTACAACCAGGTGACGCAGGAGTCCACGTGGGAAGCTCCGTACGGCAGCGACGAAGACAAGCTCAAGGCGTACGTGGAGCAGTTCGACAAGAATGGCGGTAAGCCCGTGGTGGGCAGCGACGGTAAAGTACGTGCATCACACATATTGATCAAGAATGAAACGTCCCGTCGGCCCAAATCATGGAAGAGCGCCGAGCCAATCACGAGGTCACGTGACGAGGCAATTGCCATTCTCAAGCAACTTCGTCAAAAAGTTTTGGATGGTCAAACCTCCTTTTCCGAATTGGCGCGCACGGAAAGCGATTGCTCGTCGCATGAAAAGGATGGCGACCTTGGCTTTTTTGGCCGCGGTCAAATGCAGCCGCAGTTCGAGGATGCGGCCTTCGCATTGAATGTCGGTGAGTACTCTGATATAATTGAGTCTGATAGCGGAGTTCATTTGATCCAGAGAACGGGCTGAACAGTATACGAGTGAACAGCATACGAGTGAGTATACGAGTGAACCAAAGAGAACCTGTGAACTGGAGGATCTATGAACTAGGATGAACGAAGTGAACAGTATACGAGTGAACAGTATACGAGTGAACAGTATACGAGTGAACCAAAGAAGATTTTCAACTGGAGGGTGTTCAACTGGAGAATCTGGTGAATGATGTCTGGATAGCCTGATGAACAGTGGGCTTTATTATCAGTATGGGTAGTAAGCTGGTTAATCTGACTGAATGTGTACTGATGATACCTACTCCATTAGAAAACTATGCACTATGAGCAGTACCCAATACAATACTCAATACAATACTCAATACAATACTCAATACAATACTCAATACAATACCCAATACAATACTCAATACAATACTCAATACAATACCCAATACAATACTCAATACAATACTCAATACAGTACCCAATACAATACTCAATACAGTACCCAATACAATACCCAATACAATACCCAATACAATACCCAATACAATACCCAATAGGCAGTACTGCTGGGGCACAAGAATGGCTCCAGAATAACAAGTGTCCGGTTGTCACGAGTGTTCGTTGTTTGGATCAGTAGGGTCGAAGTCGAAACAGTGTGTAGTTGAAGTTAGCATATTTTGCAAGTACATGGCAGAGAAGGAACATCTTTCTTTCCATTATTTATAGACGGTATTCATTAACTGATTGATTCATTGATAACATACTCTACTTCTTTAAGGAACGATACTATTGATGGCTACTAAATACCTTATATTCTTAGCAAATACTTTATATTGTTAGCAGAAGACTCTCACCTACAGTCACTCCTCATACGTGTTTCTTTTCTACCAATTGCTTTTACATCAATCGTTACGTAATTTTTGGTGTGAGGTCTGTACTTAGAAATACGAGGTGAACAGTATACAGAGGCAGTATACAGAGGCAGTATACAGAGTGAACAGAGTGAAGAGTATACACAATAAACACTGTTACATTACTACAGAAAGTGGAACACCAAGTGGAGCCTACTACCCACTACTACACTACTACACTACTACACTACTATAGAACACTATGAAAATGGAACACTACTACACTACACTACTATAGAACACTATGAAAATGGAACACTACTACACTACACTACTATAGAACACTATGAAAATGGAACACTACTACACTACACTACTATAGAACACTATGAAAATGGAACACTACTACACTACACTACTATAGAACACTATGAAAATGGAACACTACTACACTACACTACTATAGAACACTATGAAAATGGAACACTACTACACTACACTACTATAGAACACTATGAAAATGGAACACTACTACACTACACTACTATAGAACACTATGAAAATGGAACACTACTACACTACACTACTATAGAACACTATGAAAATGGAACACTACTACACTACACTACTATAGAACACTATGAAAATGGAACACTACTACACTACACTACTATAGAACACTATGAAAATGGAACACTACTACACTACACTACTATAGAACACTATGAAAATGGAACACTACTACACTACACTACTATAGAACACTATGAAAATGGAACACTACTACACTACACTACTATAGAACACTATGAAAATGGAACACTACTACACTAGTGTGGACACATTACGTCAAATAAAATGTGCACATTGACAAGCACCAACATGATAAATGATTGCGAATAACGTTAATCTCGTGTCTGCTCCAAAGCATCATTATTGGAGATATACGTGATCAAGTACTGCATGGTGCTGTTGATATGGGCAATTCCTTGCTTATAGTGATCGTGGCCTCCCTCCTTGAAGTAGAGTGGATACACGTAAGTGAGATGAAGCAGCTGTGTGCCAAGTTGAAATCACAGTACCGCAAGGTCAAGTTGGGCCACGGTAGAAGCGACTTGGAGAAGTGCTTTAAAAACTTGTTCTCTTGCTGGAACGAGACTTTCAACGATACTCGGGTGTCCTGTTTATGAAGGTGTCCATCACGGTCAAAGAGTATACAGAGTGAACCAAAGAGGATCTGTGAACTGGACGGTCTGTGAACTGGACGGTCTGTGAAAAGTATAAGTAATGCTTTGACAAATGGTTAAGTGGTACTTAATAGTTCTTCAAGACCAGGTCCTTCTCCTTTGGACTGGGTCTTGGCAAGAATATATTACTGACACTATGAAATCTATTCCACACTACTTACCTCTTTCAATACAGTGACAATGGGCGGACGACTGAGTACAGTCTACTGACTACTGAGTACAGTCTACTGACTACAGTCTACTGAGTACAGTCTACAGTCTACAGACTACAGTCTACAGTATACAGACTACTTACTACAGACTACTACTTCACTACCACTGGTGCTACTGTAAGTTGGTGAATGTAATGGGTATTTCTGTGACCAGATCCGATGGCTTGGTTGTAGGAGAGTTCACGTGACACACCGAAATCACAGAGCTTGAATTCACCCTTATGCGTCATCAACACGTTGGACGGCTTGATATCTCTGTGGACGATGTTATGCGTATCGTAAAGATAGGCCAAGCCGAAAGAAAGCAGCAACGTTTTTAGCACGTAGTCGGGGAACCGCTTTGGAGCGCAGAGTTGTAATCAGGACCCGAAAGAAGGTGAGATATCCTAGTAGTTGGGATAACGTAGACAAAGACTAGCTAGAATACTTCTCTGCTATTGTAACAAGACCAGTGTTTGCATCCAAAAGCACTTGCTTGGGCATGTTCACACAGTATCCAAAGGCCTAGTCGCCCCAGGATTTCGACATGGGTCTGTACACCGTCATAAATCCAGAAGCAAGGTGCTTGGGCGAGTATGATACTCTTTTCACTACCTTCGCATCGTCGGTATTTGCTTCCCATACACTAATGCTGTCCAAGCCCGCACTCTCTACCACTGCAGTGTGATCGGGTAAGCCAGCGGTCACTTCGCTGCCGGTTTCGGGGTCCTTAAAGACGGCACATTTGGACTGCAAAATGTCGCCGCGTGTGATCAAGTCCACGGGCCATTGGTTCACCAAAATTCCTTCGGCGGTGCCGGAAATCTCCAAAAAGGGTTATTCATGATGGAAACATAAAGACACAAACGGCCCTTCGGTCACCAGCTTCAACGTCTCATGCGCCAAGTCCCAGCAAGGCCGTCTAGACTCTATTTTTTATCTTACTGATATATTAAATCAAGGTTTAATGGTAATACTAAATAATTTTGACACAATCACTTTGTTGAATATTTTACAGAAAATATTAAGTGACAGATACGTGGTAGTAGACTGTATAGTAGTATGGTAGTAGACTGTATGGTAGTAGACATGGTAGTAGACATGGTAGTAGACATGGTAGTATGGTAGTAGACTGTATAGGCTGTATGGTAGTAGATGTATGGTAGTATGGCAATAGACTTTATGGTAATATCAGTGACTGTAATGACTGTTATAATTTTGTAGCAATAATTGTTGACTGGTGCTTATATCAGTATCTATTTTAATCAGTTTGCATTGTACTGATACCACTACTTGAAGCGAGTTGGGTACTCATATATTCGTACTTCATTTGAGCAAGATCTAGCACTGTGAATCTCTTGGCACTCTCAGAAGTTCTCAAATATCAAGTTGCAAAGATACCGATGCGACAGGAGCGTAGAATCATTTGGTACTGTTGTACTTTAGTCTATTCTAGTCCACTCCAGTATACTCGACTATACTCCAGTATACTGTAGTATATCTTTTGTTTGTTAAAAATCAAGTCTAAGTCCATATCTAGCCCATTTGATTCTACAGTGAGTCCACTCTAGTCTCCTCTAGTCACTTTCCACTCTAGTCACTTTCCACTCTAGTCATTGAAATAGCATAGGATGCATTACGCAAAATACCAGATAATACCAGGATCTAACAAGACGCTGCTGAAAAGTACAACACACTACATGGGAAACACAGCCAAATGCTTTAAAACAATGGCGAATGTGCTTGGCAAGTGGTTTCACAGACTGGTGTTGCACAACTAACTAAGCTGATTAGCGATGTGGTAGATAGAAGATCCTAAATTGGGTGGATCAATGTATCATCAGATTGTATAGTATGGTGGATAGTCCATAGCTGTAGCCATTGTAGTGTACAGTGTAGTGTACAGTGTAGTGTACCGTAGTGTACAGTGTAGTGTACAGTGTAGTGTACCGTAGTGTACAGTGTAGTGTACCGTAGTGTACAGTGTAGTGTACCGTAGTGTACAGTGTAGTGTACAGTGTAGTGTACCGTAGTGTACAGTGTAGTGTACAGTGTAGTGTACCGTAGTGTACCGTAGTGTGTACCGTAGTGTGTACCGTAGTGTATAGTGTAGTGTTTCAACCTATGTTTTAGTATATGTATTGATATACAGGGATATGTAAGTTGTACCTTACAAGACCAAAGTAGATTGGACGGTGCGAGGCTGGTGAAGAGTTTTCACCCACTAGGGACCTGCACACGGTGCATCACTGGGCTGCATATAACACATCCACGAAGTACTCTGACTCCGTACATGCTAGGTACTTGTTGACACTCCCTTGAATGTCGTCACTTAAGTTTCGTGATTCGCTGTTGTATCGTTGAGTTGTGATAGTCCTTATGTGGTGTTTCTTGTCGAATCCTAGCGAGGATAGATGTCTGTGGAAGGCATTGGACTGTAGTGGTTTCGTAAGTGCATCAGCAACGTTGTCCTCTGTCGGGACGTATTCAATGTTGGTGTCTCCCTTCTTCACTCTGTCCTGCACGTGCTTTTCCTTGATGTCCACGTGTTTATTCTTGCTCTGTGCACTTCCAGTTCCATTGACCGTGAGTACCACTCCATTGTTGTCCTCTAGAATTTTAGGAATTTCCACCGTGACAACGCCAAACTCGTTGAATAGGTTCGTTGTCCATATGACTTCCTTCGCTGTTGCACTAAGTGCCATATACTCCGCTTCGAAGGTGCTTGTCGTCACTAGGCTTTGTTTCTTGGATTTCCAGAATACTGGAGTGCCATTGGCGTGAACGATGAAGCCTGTCCTTGATTTGCGGTTTTCTTCACTGGCAAACGACGCGTCGCTGAATGCATACAGCTTCACAGTGTTGTCCGGATAATACTTCTTCGTAATGCTGATATACCAGTCTTGAGTATCTCGTAAGTACGCTAATATCTTCTTTAGTTGCGCGAGATCTGTTTCTGTTGCTTCCTTGGTGTATGATCCGAATTTGCTCACACTGTATGCCAAGTCTGGACGACTGATGTTCGCTAACCAATTGCATGAGCCGAGAAGCTCTTGATATACTCGTAGTAATCTATCGTCTAGTGGTTTCTCGGCTGCATCATGGTTGTAGATGTTCATAGGAACACGCTGGTTTTTGTTGGGGACGAACTCTTTGAACTTGGTTAGTAGGTCCTCAATGTATGGTCGTTGGTGTAGTTTGAAGCCTCCTTCGACTTGCTCTATCTGTAGACCGCAAAACTCTTGTGCTCCCTTAAGGTCTTTAAACTTAATCCTTGCTGTGTTTGTCATGTAACTTTTTTGAACTTCTCGTAGTCTCCATCGACCTGTGTTCCGACCAATAAATCGTCCACATAGAGTACAATTATCATCTTGCGCCTCTTTTTGGTGCGTTTGTTCACGATATCTTTTATGAAACAGCCCCTGTCTGATCTTGTTTTCACGAAGCCGCACGCTTCAAGTTTTTCTGATATCGTTAGATACCATGCCCTCCCGGAATTCTTGAGTCCGTATAGTGCTTTCTTGAGTTTCCATGTTTTGGTTTGATCAACTCCCTTGATTCCTTGTGGTGATCTCACATATACTGGCTCGTCTAGAGCCAGGTAGATATGCTGAGCTAACGTCAATTTGATTAACCTTCATCCCGTGTATGATTGTAACACTTAGGAAGATTCTAATGCTCTCAATCAGTACCACGGGTGAGAATGTGTGTAAGCTGTCAATGTCTTGGCTGAATGCTTGAGCAACGAGCCGTGCCTTGATCGCTCCATTGCCTTTTTTGTCTGATTCATCTTCGGTGTATACCCAGCGAACGCCGATGGGTATAGTGCCTTTCGGTACATCACATTTCTCGGTTGGCTCGAACACGTCCATGGACTTCAATTTGTGTATCTCATCTTCTTCTGCTTGTTTGACCATTGCGTCTCCATATTTTCGAACGAGGCTTGCACGTTGGGCCTTCACCAGTAGGTGTGTGCTGATTAACCCCCCCTCAACATGTCAGGGTCGATCTTGTGGATGCTATGGATATAATATGCTTTAAGTGTCTCGATACATAGTGTAGTGTACAGTGTAGTGTACAGTGTAGTGTACAGTGTAGTGTACAGTGTAGTGTACAGTGTAGTGTACAGTGTAGTGTATAGCTATTGTATAGCGTAGTGTATAGCTATTGTATAGCGTAGTGTATAGCTATTGTATAGCGTAGTGTATAGCTATTGTATAGCGTAGTGTATAGCTATTGTATAGCGTAGTGTATAGCTATTGTATAGCGTAGTGTATAGCTATTGTATAGCGTAGTGTATAGCTATTGTATAGCGTAGTGTATAGCTATTGTATAGCGTAGTGTATAGCTATTGTATAGCGTAGTGTATAGCTATTGTATAGCGTAGTGTATAGCTATTGTATAGCGTAGTGTATAGCTATTGTATAGCGTAGTGTATAGCTATTGTATAGCGTAGTGTATAGCTATTGTATAGCGTAGTGTATAGCTATTGTATAGCGTAGTGTATAGCTATTGTATAGCGTAGTGTATAGCTATTGTATAGCGTAGTGTATAGCTATTGTATAGCGTAGTGTATAGCTATTGTATAGCGTAGTGTATAGCTATTGTATAGCGTAGTGTATAGCTATTGTATAGCGTAGTGTATAGCTATTGTATAGCGTAGTGTATAGCTATTGTATAGCGTAGTGTATAGCTATTGTATAGCGTAGTGTATAGCTATTGTATAGCGTAGTGTATAGCTATTGTATAGCGTAGTGTATAGCTATTGTATAGCGTAGTGTATAGCTATTGTATAGCGTAGTGTATAGCTATTGTATAGCGTAGTGTATAGCTATTGTATAGCGTAGTGTAGTCTGTACTCTATAATGTAGTTACAGTTTGAGAACAAGTAGAGAACAAATAGATGGTCACTTGACTTCATAGTTTAAAGCCTAGCATTAGAAGTCATTTATTTAGGCATTGGCTATGGATCAAAGGAAGTGGAAGTGTATGCAAAATTAGAGTGTCATTCATTACCTCAGTGTATGTGTGCTATGATGGAGATACAGAAGTATAGAATAGTATTGTGAGGTCGAGTGCGTGTAAGTATACAGAGTATACGGATGGAACAGTTTACAGAGTGAACCAAAGAGGATGTGGAGGATTGTGACTGGAGTCTGGAGTCTAGGAAAATCGAAGAAGATAGAATACTATCCATACTCATTACTCACCCAACACTAACGCACCGACTACGCCCTTATTATTTGGTAATTTTAAGTATTCACTACTGCTCCATTTTAAGTATTCACTACTGCTCCATTTTAAGTATTCACTACTGCTCCATTTTAAGTATTCACTACTGCTCCATTTTAAGTATTCACTGAGTATGCTCCATTTCAAATATTCACTGAGTATGCTCCATTTCAAATATTCACTGAGTATGCTCCATTTCAATAAGTGGTAGATATCGAAGCTAGGTAGTGAGTGTTAGATCCATAGTCAGGGCCCTGCCTGTGAACGTATTATGAAGCCTCTCAGTCCGACTGTTACAATGGCGATACGGCGTTTGGCCATCGATGCACGAAGTGCTCCGACGGCCCCTTTCGAATATTCCAGAACAATGCCTACTATTGTTGTGGAGAGTTTTTCGGTGCCACGTTTCTCTCAAAGCTATATAAGCCACTCCGATTCCTCTCTTGAGGAACCATCAACGAATATAAGAAGTTAGGCATAGATGTATTAAAGAACATAGCAGTGAGTGCTGAATCCAAGATGGGTGGAATACTTCCCGTGTTGGTGATGAGCTCACGGGCCCAGTTAATCAGGAACCGATTCTACTACGCCCCTTTTTTCACCCCTTCGGCGACCTTCCGGTGGCCTACTTAATGGCGGCCGATTCCTCTTGTTGAAAAATCAGTAACGAATATCGTTTCGATTAGGTAATTAACGTTTTACGTTTTCAGTACAGTCTGCTACTGAAACTGCTAAATACTATGAATTCAGCTGAAAAATCGAAAATCCATTTCCTGCAAAAAAACAGTACATATAGAAAACTTGCAATAGAAATGTTTCCAAACATACATATAGAAAAGAATATAGAAATGCATTTTCTTTTTTGAAGGCCTAGTGTGTCTTCAGAGTAGGCCTGTGAGTGCAGCTCATGGACTCGCTATTTGGCGCGCGGTGGTCACATGATCTGCACTACTGGAACCAACATATATGATAACATTTGTCTAGAAGACTGAACTATCAAATATACGCAAATTGTATTATATTCACTTTTTACATGGAAAATTCCATACTTATGTAGAGACATACCCCTGAGGATGTTAAGGGTCTTTATCCATTATATATTTTGAAATAGTCAATGGGGCTAGTGTCAATGGGGCTAGTGGTAGTCAGTACTAGTGGAGTAGTAAGTTGTATATTTAAATGAGTCTATTGTTGATACCATATCACAAGCAATATGATTATACTGATTACATTGTATATTTCTATGGTGTGCGTGCGCTCCTCAAAACAACGCACTTCATTCTCATCTGCATCTTCTCATCTCTGCATCTTCTCCACTAGTACATCTCCAACATCTTCACTAGTACATCTCCAGCATCTCCACTAGTACACCTCCAGCATCTCCACTCAATACACCTCCAACATCTCCACTAGTACACCTCCAGCATCTCCACTAGTACACCTCCAGCATCTCCACTAGTACATCTCCAACATCTCCACTAGTACATCTCCAGCATCTCCACTAGTACATCTCCAGCATCTCCACTAGTACACCTCCAGCATCTCCACTCAATACACCTCCAACATCTCCACTAGTACATCTCCATGGATATTGAACTCGTTCTGCCGGTAAAGGTGACATCTGGAAACCATGCGTCTGTATTGGCGCTTTTGGGACGCCTGAACCCCGTATCCATCCATGTTCGTCATACCCAGGTTCCGGTGCAGCCCAGTGCTGAGGTGAGTGCTATTCTCCAGCGAAATGAACACCAAAACAAGCGGCGAAGAGTGGGAAAAAAGGGAGGACTGGAACATATGGACGTGGAGAAACATGAGAGTGAAAATGGCACTGAAAATGGAGCCGGAACGGCCCAAAACGGCCTCTTCTCTACTTCTGACCTCCACTCAAACCCTGACTCCGATTTCGACCCAAACCCTGACTCCGACTCGTCCGACCATGCCCCCAACTTCGTGCCTCTAGCACGCTTCCAACCAGAAAACCGTTTGCAACAGGTGACCACGGCATTCTATCCCCGGTTCCCGAAACTCAAGAAACAACACGTCAGTGCTTTGTTTGCCCGGTTCCTTGAAAAATGTCCGTATCCGGGAGCCCACGCCACGTTCCTGCACCTCGACTCGGTCTCCGATGATTTCCGTGGTATCTATGTCCGGTTCCCGACCATTGAAATCACCAGGTGGGTCCAAAAGCATTCACCAAAGGTTTTTGATGCCCTTGCCGTTTTTGACCACCTAGAGCCTATGACAGATTCAGAGTCAGAGTCCGGGAAGAAAATTCCGGGGGAAAAAGAGTCCGGGAATGTCAAAAGTCCGGGGGGAAAAGGACCAGATCCTGAGAACGACAAAGAAAGAAATGAACCCGGAAATGAAGACTTCCGGACCGTCAAATCGTTTGTTTCTGCAGTCTTGAACAATCCCAGAAACTATCAGTCAGCCGGTAAAACCAACACCAAGGACTTGGATGCTGTCATGGAGTACTACCGCACGTATAAGGTGCAGAACCTGGACTTGGTGGAGGTGCCCAAGGAAATGAAGGACTCTATTGTTCGGGATATCATCCGGTTCCGGTCACGTGTGTTGCTCATAGAAAGAGAGAACCGGAAGAAGGAGATCGAGAAGGAACGACGTTCCGCCAAGCGTCGTTTGACCCAGATCTATGAGAGTATCCGAAGCAGGAACGACATAAATGGCAGAAATGACGGAAATGGCAGAGACGGAAATGGAAGTGATGGAAATGGAAGTGATGGAAATTGCAGGAATGACGGAAACGACAGAAATGTTACCCCAAAGGAAGAGGAAAATGGAGGCGAAAGTGAGTCCAAAGACCCATATTCTTCGCTTTCGGATGAGCAATATGAAGAGGTTCTAGCCCAGAAAGAAGCAGCAGCTTTGGAGGACCAGTATACAGCCAACGTGGCGCTGATTCAAAAGGCAGAGGCCCACAAATCCTCACTCTTGGCATCTCTTGCCGAGCTCCAGGCCTATGAGGAGTACCTTCTCGAAAACAAGCTCACGTTCATGGACGAGCTCAAAGTATTGGAAGATTCGGCACCCATAGAAGTGCCTCCCGACTTGGCCACGCTGGCGTTGTACCATACGAATCCACGGGAATACTTGAGGGTGAGGAGCATTGAACGGGCCAAGGAGGAGGCATGGGAAGCGGAAGAAAGACTGAAAATGGTGGATTTGGGATCGAAGACGGGAGATCATTTGGGGTCTGAAAAGACAGAACTTTCTAGTTCCAAGGTTTCTGATTCCAAGTCCGATTCCAACGATTCCAGTTCCAAGATCTCTGATTCCAAGATCTCTGACAAACAACTTGAATCCAAAGACTCTTCTTCGCCTTGTGTATTACAAGAGTTTTCAGCGGAAAAACTCTTGCTGGTCAAGAACCACATTTCCTCATTGATAGAAGATTATTTGGGAGTTAAGGAGGAAGTGTTGATAGACTATGTGTACGACTTTCTCCTCAAGCACAATTTGGACCAAAAAGATGAGCTCGTGGCCGAACTCTCGGAGACTTTGGACGATGATTCAGTGATTGTCGTGGATCTGTTGTATGACTATGTCAAGAGCCAAGCGAGTTCCTCCAGTTGAACACCTGAACATCTGAACAGACCATAATGGGTTCTTCTGATGAAGGAATAGCCAGTATATGGGTTTCGGAATCGACTATAGGGAATTTCCTGGCCTCTAGTCCAAAGCAGTGGACAAAAACTGCAAAAAGAGATGGAAGACACTGAAACTGGAGTGAAAGGATTTCAGAGTCGGGAAGCAGATGGTTATAGTGTAGTAATCTAGAGAAGACTATACTTTAGAAGACACTTCCAGTGGGTTTTCCATTTCTCTTTCTGTCCATCCCCTAAATATCCTTTTCACTCTTCATTAATACTTGACACTTCCAAACCTCTTTTTTTTTATTCTTAGCCTTATTTGGCATTTTTGCATCTCTCTTTCCGTCCCTCTCACCATTGTTATTTGTCTCTTAGCCCACTCCATCTCATTTTCTTCATTCTTAAGCATATCTACGAACGACGAGATATTCACGAACGAGATATTCACGAACGAGATATTCACGAACGAAGAGCTACCACGTTCTGGATGAACTAGAAGGACAAGTTTCGAGGAATGAGGTGGAGGTATTGAGAAGGACAAGATGTCAAGGACCGAGGGAGTGTTTGGGAATGAGAGGTATCGATCAGTCTAGCTCAAATACATAAATCCGAATCCTTAGACTATACTGGCTGAAATGAGCAGTTTTAATGGATCGACTGACTGACTGACTGACAATCTTGGATGAATAAGCTTGGTCAGATAATGACCTGCCAGAAGTATTATGGTTGAAATCCTCTATACTTACCGATTGCAAGGTACAAAGAGTCTTGGAGGACTCGGTCACCTGTGCCAACCTAAATGTTAGTCTGTTCCAGATGATGATCCAATATCTGGCTGATGGTCTCGGGATGTATTCTTGTTTTTTCTTGAATTATCCGAATGATATCTTTATGTGCACGTCATATGACCTCATTACAGGACATAGGACGGGCATAAAATGTATCCATTCCTTTCTGTCATCTTATTGACCAAAAATTCAGGATATCTTATTGACCAAGAATTCAGGATATCTTATTGACCAAGAATTCAGGATATCGTCTTGGCTTGATACCTCGTGATGTCCAATCTCCGATCTCCTCTGCTTGGTATTCAGAAAAATAATCCAGTGAATGTGATTCAGAGTCAACTCCAACCAAATAACACTTGTGGTTCTTTTTTTAGGACCTTATCCAGGAACATATATCAAATGTTTTTTTGGCATCTGGTCTCTGGCATCTGGAGACTGGACATATGGAAAGTTAGAAATGAGTGTCCTTGGGTTGACCATTCACAGGACATATGAAAAATTAGTAATGAGTGTCCTGGGGTTGATGGTGTATGGTCTGGAGAAGCCAATGACCTTGAACCCAAGTGTCACTTTACTATGAATTTTCCGAGTTCATTTCACTCCTTTTGTTAGATCCAATATAAGTAGTGCTCTACCTATTGAGGTAATTTGAGCCTACGTTGTCTGATCCTGACAATGGCTGTTTCATAATGCCGTCCCTTCAACCACCATTGTATGAAGTACCAGTGTGGAAAATGACGAGCCCGAGGTACCAGATTCGAATGTGAAGAGTTTTCCCGCAAGCACCTAGCAACGACCGGTTGAACAAGCGACCCCGTCAACTACTTAAGTAGCCCGATTTCTCCCTCTGAACAACCATCAATCAACAAAGATAACAGATTACCTGACGTACCAACAAGAATCTAACACCTTCCATTAACTCAGTATAATGAGTGAAACCACTTTTTAGAAACTGCATAGTAGTATGGAATAGTAGAGTATGGTAAGGTATGGTAAAGTGTCATCGAAAAACCTTTGAGCTTTTAATGGCTTCAGTACCTCAGGCCCAAAAAAGTAATTGGCTCAACATCAATTCAGTCAGCCATAACATTTTTTTTATATGATCCCAGTTGTCATAGTTAAAATCCAGCCCTATCATTTGTCCTTCCAGCAGCCTTACCTGGAATGACACCAACAAATCTGAGGAGCCACTTTGACTCCCTTTATCCTTCCATTGAACCTTAGTCTTAGCTCATAGTCAAGCATCTTCTGTCTATAAAGTATATAAAGTAAGCCTGGGTTAAAATTGAGAAAATTGGATCTTCAGAGGCATTCCGAAGCGGATATGAATGGGGACTGGTAAGAGGTCGTAAACATAGCAGTATATGGAATTACCTGCCACCAGTCTATAGTAGCACATAATGCTTTTCTCACCATACTGGCTGAATGTAGACCAATATTGATCTTAGGGGTAATCATTCTAGGATCTCTTTTTTTTTGACCACTGCTTGGTTCCATAGCAGACAGGATGTTTTCAATCTTCAAATTGACCTTATTGTCGGTATGACCAGCAACGGTGACGTTAGCACCAGAAGTAAAAGCACCCAAGAGCATAACAGGCATACCAACAGGGTGTTCCTTATCAATAGCAGTCTTATCAATAGCAATCTTATCAATAGAATGGCACCATGAGGGTACCTTTGGTCCTTATTTTTGAATGTCTCAACAATGATTTGAGATGGGAATGCGTTTTTATCAGGCGAGAACAACTTTGCAAGTGCTCCTCTTTAAGCTCTGACCAAACCAGTAACTTTTTGAACAAAAGCAATGGCGTTAATAGCACCCACCTTAACACCCTTCTCTTGGGGGTATTAACACCCTTTTCTTGGGGTAGGGTGACCGAGGGCTCGAGCGGTTTGTTGAATTCGGAAGTCTCTTGTGGACTCAATTCGCTAGTAACCACATACCAAGTAACCTTGATGTGAGTAGAAAGACTTAGTGTGAACCCCAAGTGTCAGATTCTTGTGTACCGATAAGTACTAAGTTATCCTTATTCGTTGTTGATTGCCCAGAGGAGGAAATTGGGCTACTTAAGTAGCTGACAACAGGGCCATTTAGTCAACCGTTGGTTGCTAGGTAGTTGCGTATAATCTCTTCACTTTCCATCCTGGTACCTCGGATTTATCACATTCTGCCCTGATTCGTGCCATGGTGCTTCGTGCCATAGTGACTGGGGAGATGGCGTTATGCAATGTCCATTGTTGGAAACAGAAGGCGTAGACTTCATAATACCTCTATGGGTGGTGGCCTGCCTGTAGTGGATCTAACACCAAGTACTTTTTGAATAGTGTCCAGTTGACATTCTAATCGTGGTATGGACCCACACTCAACTTTCTATACCACTATGGTATATCATCGACTCTAGTCACTTCAAAATCCAACCTATACCGAGGTCACCATATCCTGTTTCTAAAAGATCCACTGCAGAAGTTAGACTCTCCGAATAGGACTCCCCCCCCCCCCCACATCCACACAGAACACGACGCACCAACCGGGATCATACCCACTGAGGTCAATCGGGTTCATACCGAAGACAATTCAGACAAGAAGGGAGGCGGAACAATAAAAGCACGACTCCTTGCACAAGGAATCATATCCCAAATAAAAGCCAAAGCGTCTCTATGAACGCATATGACCATGCTATGTAGACTTAAGCAGGTACTCCTTCTGGAACTTTATGTAAACCAAGGCCACCTGCAAATTAATATGCCCCCATTGGACTCCCACCATAAGACTCCCACCATAGATTCAAAGTCGTATCCGTTGTATTTGAGTGACATTCTTTGACCTAGGAAATCTTCTTTCTTCTGATTTGTGGAATCCAACCGTTTGGATGAACGAAGTGTTCAGTATTGTCACTGCAACGAACGAGGCACGTGAGTCAAGAAAAGATTTGTAAGTATCCAAATGAAGTATTGCACTCCATCTAATATGCTTGGCGTTTTGCCAGAGCAACATTTTTCTTCCAAGTCTTTATCCAATTCATTGTATCTTGCTTTGGAATAACGAACACCCGTAAGGAACTGACGAAAAGAGGACATTTGGCATTTTCTTCCATGAGAGCACCATTGATAGGTGCCTTTTTACCCACCTTCACCAATCCACCCAACATAGTTCCCATGTAGCATTCAAGAGACTTCAATGTAAAGTTCTTATGCTTTCCAATCGATGGTTCCTGCCGAAGTTTCCCTCACGATAGCAGAAGCTCAAAACAGTTTTATGAGATAAAGCGAATGATTAGATGTCTCCGTGAAAAATAAACCTTTAGCATATCTCTTTCAAACTTTAAAGATGTAAGAAGATGTCACTTCATTGAACATTTTCACGAATGTAGAGCTTTTAGTGGGCCATTTTTGGTAAGCAGTACTGGCGATGCGGGATGAACCAAACGTAAATTTAAAGTGTCAGAATTCACGCTAATCAGACACCACAAAAGGTATTAGTTCATCTAGACAGCCGGAAGGTGGCCTTGGAAGTCGGAATTTGTTAAGGAGTGTATAATAACTCACCGGCCAAATTAACTAGCCCTGAAAATGGATGGCGCTAAGCTTGATACTTATACTTTACCACTTTGTTCTTAAAAAGTGAGAAGGCAGGCGTGGAGGTGGTGTAGACGCTTAGTTGTGAAATCAAGTGGAACCGCCTCTAGTGCAGATCTTGGTGGTAGTAGCAAATATTCAAATGGGAATTTTGAAGACTGAAGTGGGGAAAGGTTCCATGTCAACAGTAAATGAACAGGGGTAAGTCGATCCTAACCTCCAAGTATAATTGTTAAGAAGGCATTTCCTTCTTTTTTTTTTTTTTGTTTTAGGGAGGAGTAGGGAAACTGGTTAAAATTCCAGTACTAGGATATGAAAACGATGACGTAAGGAATGTGAAGACATTGGAATAAGTTCTGGAAAGACTCTTCTTTTTTTTTATAACATTCAATAACCTTGGAAATCAGCGAGAAGGTTCGGGAATGGAATAGTCACGACTCATTTGTGGCCCAGTCCACTTGTTATAATCCTTGAAAATTCACATATTTATCCATGCCAAGTCGTATTCATATCTGCAGCAGATCTCCAAGGTTAACAGTCTCTAGTTGACAAAGCAAAGTAGTTACCGGAAGTCAGCAAAATTGATTATAATCGCTTAGAGTAGTGAAATATAATCGCTGGAGTGGGTAAACATAATTCCTTGGAGCTGTGGAATATAGTTATTGGAGTAGTGAAATATAGTTCTTGGAGTAGTAAAATATAATTCTTGGAGTAGTAAAATATAATTCTTGGAGTAGTAAAATATAATTCTTGGAGTAGTAAAATATAATTCTTGGAGTAGTAAAATATAAATGAGTGAAATATAATTAGTGGAATGGGGGGCTTTATATATTTCGCAGTGGGTCGCTCCTGCATGGGTGGTGGCTGCAAATAAACAGGGCGGGGTGAGAAAAGGATCATGCCTATAAAAGGGCGCCTCCCCCCTAGATTTCTCACTCCTCATTTTTCTCATTTTTCTTCTTCTTCTTCTTCTTCTTTATGGTGCTTCCATTTCTAAGCCTCTTCTCATGGGTATAATAGTCAACGACTCAGAAAGGTTTCTACGCAAATTTTCGGAAATTGTTCAGTCTTGAAGACTTCATCAGGGCGTGTGTGCCATCAACAGAGAACCCACGGAGGAAAACATCAACCTTGTATTGAGTATATTGGCCATTGATGAGGTTTCGAAGGCGCTCGAGTTGTTTTTGGCGTTTATTTCTGATTTGGACTATATCATCGAGGATAAGCTCTTGACCATGCAAATCTTCAAGTATAAGAGCAGCATTCGCGGCAGTTTGTTGAGTCTCTCGATCCCAGCATCTTTCAAATCCTCATCACAGATATCAAGTTCACAAAGCTTGTGTCCAGTTTATTTGAGCTAGTGTCGGTGATATATCAAAAGCAGCTTATTGAAGAATACCACACTCTACTCCGAAGTATCTATGCAATCAACACGGTGCTCTTTGTTTTGCAGCTTTCGTCAGCTTTCGTCAGCTTCGAGAAGCATAAAAAGGGAAATCGACCATTTGGTTGGCATTGATAATATTCTAGAATACAAGAATACGGATATGGTGATCCCCATCGTTTCCGAACTCATGCAGATTGTTCCAGGTATGGAGCTCTAAAAGTTGTCTCTGCTCAAAAACCCCACGGACTTTATAATGCTTTTCCCCAGCCAAAAACCAGAGGCCTCGCCTTCTCACCAAGATAAAACCTTGCATTCCGATAAGCAAGCCTCCAATACCCTGATAAAAAGTATGATCCAGAGTATGGTGGAAGTGGCTGGCTAAAAGGAGCATTTCCCTTACAGTCACAGTGAGAATGGTATGAGCATTCTGATTGAGCCAGTTCATGAGGCAGAAAAGAGCTTGAGTATTCACAAATTAGAGGACTCTGTACGGTTGCACGAACCAGAAGAGGGCAACCTCAAGAGTGCCGAGCCCAGAACTGATCTCTTCCAAGTTCAACTCAGACTCGCTGTCGGAGTTCATAGTGGACTTTTCCCAGGTGAGCTTGTTCAGCCGGGTTAACACCATCGAGACGGTCAATGAGAAAGTCGACCCTCTCAACAAGATCTTCAGCTGCAACAATCCCATCTCCATCTTCGAAGAAAACCGCATGGGCTCGCCGCAGAAAGTCTTGCGATACAGCTACACTGATATTAACTGGTTCAACTTCTCCATTTCCAAAAGAGCGCTCGAACAAGCATTCATCCGCATTGACTAATTCACCATTTATGAATACGAGCTTGTCTGTGGCTACTTCCAACTGTCAATTCGTTACTCTTGACCTTTTTTCTTCTCCTCTTCTCCTCATTTCTTCTCCTCTTCTTTTCTTATTGAGTTTCATCGATGTTGAAGAAATACCTTTACCTACTAACTAAAATAGCAGATGAAAGTGAAATATTGCGGAAAGATAAGGAATTACTTGCAATTGATTGTGGTCTGGACGTTTTATGGTGTTCTAACGTATCCGGAAATGAACCATGCAAGCCTCTGGATTGTGAAGATGTCATGAACCCTTCGAAGTGGAATCGTTGCATTGTAATGAACTTTGTCGAGCAGGATGTGTTTGTGAAAGATACAATTGAGTCCATCATGGATTAAAGGGAAACAACTGCCTTCTATTAATGTTGGTCCTGAAGACCAGCTTGGCCTCTTCCAAGAAATCCTACATACCAAATAATTAACTAGGGTCTAATGAGGCTATTGGTGTCTTTTCTTGATACTCTTCAATTCTGGTGGAAGGTCGAATAAACGATGTGTTCTTCCAGTCTATGCCTTCTAATGAAATCAAATATCAGAATGTGGAGATGATTTGGCTCGATAAGAGTTCTACGTCAAGAAACAATTCAAGAATACACAAAACCACACTGTTTAGCATACACAAAACCCAGAATGCTTAGCATATACCAAATCCAGACTGCTTTGATAGTGAACATGTCAGAGTCAAGAATGAATGAGTTAAAGATCAAGGGCTTATCCAGATGAAACGTCTACTGCCAAAGCAAACCCAAATCAGTCCTTTGTAAAAAGGAGGATCAAAATACTATTTATTATTTCGGATTCTGTGTTTTATGTGTGTGGGGACAATTATATAGAGATGAAGATGAAAAGGTGATGTTCACGTGACTCTCATATCCCAAATAGGCAGTTCCGGGGCTTATATCCAGTTCCGACCTATTGACTTAGGTCATTTCATCCAGTCCCACAAAAAACTTTTTACCATAAACTTAATTGTTTTGTGATCTTATTAAAGTAAATACCAACATATCTTGGTGGGAATCTTCAATATGGACCCTGAGGGATTTTGGGTGCTAGTCACGTGACCTTTTCGAGGGTAGAAGAGTAGTTTCTACCTGGTGGCACTATCAGTGGTGTAGAAGTGATGGAAAAGTGATGTAAGGAAAATAGAGACTTTTGGTACTATTCCTTACTGTGCGTCTACATTCAATGGATACAACATATATTAGCAGGAGTCGTCCTTACTTTACTGTCTGGCATACACTCGTGCAAGTCAGGCAGGGGGGCGCCACAAGCTTCTGCTCGAAACACCGGAATCGTGGATCCGGCAGTATCAATGAAGGAGGGGAGTCGGGGCATATGCATGACTGGGGTCGCTCGAGTGTTAGCTTGCCCAACCAAGAGAGTTTTGTGCATTGACAGGATGCGAGATCGCCGGCCTGCTCAGCGTAGTGGACGCAGTCAAGTTACTCTCGGAGTCCGATGTAGGGAGCGCCACGTTTCTCTTTTTCTGGAGCCTCTTGAAGAGGAACACCATCAATCCCATGTATGCAATGGTTCCAATGGACGCTCCCGTGATGATGCCGGCCACACTGCCCGACTTCAAGCCCTCATTGTTATCGGAATCAAGCGATCCGTTGCCGTCAGCTCCGTTGTTCAGTAACGTGGGGTCGGTGTTGAGGTTGGTGAGGGGAATCCGGATATCGATCAACAGGGCAAGCTTGTTCTCGGTGCCGTCGGGGTTATTGTACAACTTGGAGTTGCTCAACTGCACGAGCTGCTGCAAAGCGTCCACTGCATCATCGGGGAAGTAAACCTCGGCCACGGTGATGATGTAGTCCACGTTTTTCGCCGTGTAAGGAACGAGTCTTCTGACAAACACCTTCTTGTAGTCCTCGCTTTCTCTGAAGGGGAAAGTCAAGGTTGAGGGCAAGTAGTCGAAGATCTGAGCTGACGAAATGCCGTGGTTAACCACAAAGGGGTAGTTCAAAGCTTCCTTGAAGCCCACAGTCACCACCTTGAAGCCTTCTCCTGGCGAATCGGTGGTTGCTGGTGTAATGGCCTTGGGCAAACCCGAAGTCTTGGTGGCTATGCCTGTTTCCGTCGCAAGTACGATGCTGGAGTCCTGGGATTCCACCATAATTTGGGAGGGAAGCCAGTTCTTGGAGCTGGAAGAAGAGGCCACTTCGGCAGTGGAAGATTCAGATGGTTCGGCTGGGGCA
Organism: Metschnikowia santaceciliae; assembly: GCA_002374485.1. NCBI lineage: Eukaryota > Fungi > Ascomycota > Pichiomycetes > Serinales > Metschnikowiaceae > Metschnikowia > Metschnikowia santaceciliae. The sequence goes on along the minus strand of NKZN01001351.1, from coordinate 15,146 downwards.
GGAGTCGTGGCAGGCGCAGAAGCCGAAGAGGGAACTGCGTCTTCACTTGGTGAAGAAACCGGGGTGAATGCAGGAACACTCGACTCTGGAACACTTGACTCGACACTCGAAGCACTGTGCACTGGAGCAGTTGACACTGGAGCACTCGAAGCACTTGGCTCAACTGAAACATCACTTGAGACATCATTTGAGACATCACTCGAAACAACACTCGAAACACTCGAAGCTGGGGCAGTTGGAGCACTTGAGAAGTGGCTTGAATCACTCGAAACCGAGAAAGTGGAGATGCTCAACAGAGGTATGATCAGAGCCGGTTTAGAGCTAAATTCAGACGCTGACACAGGCTCAGACAGTACCGGTTTCGGCACAGTTGAAACAGACACCGACTCGACCGACGAAGATACGGCAGACGAACTGTCGTAAAAGGGAACCGGCGACGAGCTTGAAGGCAAGACGATTTCTGAAGGAGATGCGGTGACGGAACTGAACAGAGAGTCAGTGTCGTTCAGAGAAGCCAGCGAAACCAACGAAGGAATTTGACTTGAGACTGGCGAAGGCACAGAGGATTCAGATACCACAATCGAAGGCTTAACCGATGGAGAAGGCACTATACTTTGCGAAGGTACTATAGACTGAGATGGAACTATAGTCTGCGATGGCACGATAATATGCGATGGCTCAACGGATTCAGATGGCACAGATGGGGAAGGCTCTGGAATTGAAGAAACTTCTGGAGATGGCAAGGTGGAAATTTCCGGAGATGGAACTGTAGAAACTTCTGGAGCTGGAATTGTGGAAGCTTCTGGAGAGGGCACGGGAGAAGAAGAAACCTCTGGCGATGGCACAGGAGCCACGGATGAAGACTCAACAACCACGGGAGTGGAAAGGGGTGCTGGCTCCACCGACGACGACACTGGCACAATTGTGCTTGGAGAAACTGCACTGTCTGAACTCAGGATTGGGTCCACCCGGTTTTGAGAATCAGGCAGCGAGGCTTCGGGCGAAGGAGCCACCTCGGAACTCAGAGGAGGAATTGTCAGAGGCTCAACGATGTTTTCTGCCGACGCGCTTGCAGACGATTGAGAATCGGGACCAGGAGCCACCGATGGCTCTACGAACGCATCAGAAGACTTGGAAGACAGTTGAGAGTCTGGTAGAGCAGGCAGAGAGGGCGGGAAACTTTGGTTGGAGCTTGCTGCGTCAGGAATATTGCTTGACGAAGGAGCCACGGTGGAAAAGTCCGGGTTGGAGTCGCTGTTGCCTGCAAATTGACTGGAAGGCCTGTTAATGGAATCAGCACTTGATTGAGACACCATAGAAGGGAATGCAGTGGAGACTACATCCTGTTCGGCTTCCGATTGGGCCTCGGATTGTCCAGGGGAAGGATTTCTGGAGGAGCTACCAGCGATGGGGATTGCATCAGCCGAAGAAGGGGTGGTTGTATCCGTGGGGAAGGAAAATGGAGCATTTGGTTCCAAAAACAGCGAAGCATGTCTTGAAAAAGCATCTGCGGGGATTGGAGTAGCAGCACCATTGGAAGAAGCTGGGATAGCAGCGTTGGAGGAAAGGGGGTATGTTTCTGCATCATTGGAAGCTGGGAAGGATCCTGCACCATTCGACGAGGCTGGGAAAGTACCTGCAGTACGACTAGAGGAAGCAGGAGAAGCAGGGAACACTGGGAAGGGAACAGTATCACTGGACGAAGCAATGTTAGCTGCAGGAGCCACAGTGTTACTGGATCCAGTGGCAGGAGTGTCACTGTATCCAGCATTAGCAGCAGCAGGAGTGTTACTCGATCCAGCAGCAACCGGAGTATCACTGTATCCAGCATTAGCAGCACCAACAGTGTTACTGGAACCAGCAGCAGCAACAGGAGTATCACTGTATCCAGCATTAGCAGCAGCAGGAGTGTTACTCGATCCAGCAGCAACAGGAGTATCACTGTATCCAGCATTAGCAGCAGCAGGAGTGTTACTGGAACCAGCAGCAGCAGCAACAGGAGTATCACTGGCAACAGCAGCAGCATTCTGGACAGCCACAGTGGAGGCAGCGGCCTGGTCAGCGTCAGCAGCAGACGAAGGCGCAGCCAACTTATTGGCCAAGATGGAATTGAAGAACAGGTCAAAGGAATCCTCCGAGGCAAGCGGGGCCGCCAAAATAGGAGCGGTCAACACGGCAAGCGCCACAGCTCTCAAAACACCAACTTTCATGGCTTAAAAACAAACGCACGGGCGGCTGGAGAAATGAAGGGATAAAGAAGGACTAAAGTTGGAAATGCACGGATGGAAGGGGTGGGGGCGAACCAAAGGACGCTGGGCGCAAGCAGATCACGAGAGAAAACGGGCTCCAAGTGTAGAAAACGGGGGGGTATAAAAGTAAACACACGGGGTTTAGTAAACACAGAGTCGGGTTAATGAAGCATCCAGCGCTGTTGCCGAAAGGAGACAAGGGGAACGCCTAAAGGGGAGGGAAAAGTCAGGGGGATGAAAAAGAAAAATACAGCAGGGGAAGACGAAAATCCAGGCCTTGGATAGAAGAGCAAAGATATGCGGTGTGTTGGGAAAGGTAGCAACGAAGGTAAGGAAAGCTGGCACGGAAAAACAGGAGGTGTAAGGAGAGGAAATGTGAGGTATTAAGGAGGACGGGAAGCGGGGGCTGTGTGCAGTCGCACGAGAAAAGAGAATTTGTTGATCCGTGTACAGGTACATGAATGGGCCTGCACATAGACCGTGAATCGCCCGTACGCGCGCTAAATTTTTTATATTTGGGTGCGGTAGACGGCACAGACGACATAGACGGCATAGACGGCAGACGGCGGAGTCAACGAGGCGAGGCATACGCGAGGGAACTACAAATCACGTGAACCGCAAATTGGGGCTTTTGGGATAAAATCTTATAGGGTGGGTGGTTTATATGAGTGTGCTTGTGTACAGGTCTCTTTATTCTATAACTGTTAATTGATAAGTATTAACGAAGAGACCAAGTTATTGTGGAGATATGAGAGTGTAGATTGAGCGAGTGTGTTAAAGGATCATATGCAGGCGGTTAATAAAACAAAGTTAAAGTTGTCTACAGGAGAAGAGATTTAGGGTCCATCAATACGGATCAGGCAGTAATAACAGTGATCTAGAATCAGATTTTAGAGGTTTGGAAATGAAACCGTTCTGAAACCGTTCTGAAACACTTCTGGAACACTTCTGGAACACTCATGAAACACAGTATAAGCATAGTAGATTAGTATAAGCATAGTAGATTAGTATAAGCACAGTAGATTAGTATAAGAGAGTGTAAGCTAGTCATAACATAGTATAGCCGTAGCGTACATAAGCATAGGCATCAAGCGGGTTGTGTGCAGGCCGGCGGTGCGGATAAATTAGACGGCGATCCCAATTGATTGCATGGAGAGACGACATTGCGAGGGATTTCTCATGCGGAGACGAAACAGGCATGGGATCACTCAGAAAGTTAATCGGGCTTGCAAAGAGGTAAATTTAGGAATCAGAGCTAAAGTGTATAGCTTAAGTGGGAGGGTTCTTGTGGAGAGGAATGTAGGTGGAGAGGGTTTAGGTGGTATGATTATTCGCCAGCGCATTGCTTTGCAGCGAACATTGTACCTGCGTGAGAGCCGCAGAAGCGTGAAGAAAAACATACTGGTTTGGGACAAGGTGTTTGGGTGGGCAAAGGGATGGACGCATGCCGCGCCCCCATTGACGCATGCACATGCATGCCGCGTCTCCAGAAGCAGGTCCCACCTCGGCCCGTGCGCGATCCCAAGTAGATCCGACGATCTTGAATGCATTGAAAGAATGCATTGAAAGAAGACACCGAGACATAACAAACGAGCGTGAATGGTAGGTTAAGTATCAGGGGGTATGTGAGAACATAACAAGGGTACTCAAGCCTCGAAAAGGCGTCTTAAATAAAGAGTATGATGGGAAAAAGGCCCGGGTGCAGGAAAGCGAACGGGCAAAACAAAAAAAGACCAATTGATAACAACGAGGCTAGCAGCAACTAACAGCGGGAAAATAAAGGCCCCAGTTTCCCGACAGCAAGTGGCGAGATTGGCCCAAAGCAAAGGTGTTTATGTTGTTCATGTGGGTGATTCTTGTGTGCAGTCTGTCATCGAGGTCTAGACGCGATCGATAGACGCAGCAGCAATTCTCACGCCAGGTCCCCGAGCGCGAATGGAGAGCTTCACACCCCTAAGGCTTGTGTTTTTTTTCGCAGCCGGCAAGTGCGACACGCTCCGATCTCGACCATTTGATCCCACACAATACCCTCCGACATTACTACCAATCGAGATTATCGTTTCTGGATTTAACAGTTTCCGGATTCGGCAACGACATTTCCATTTTAGACAACGACATTGTGAAAAGAGAAAAAGAAAGAGAAAAAGAAAGAAAGAAAGAAAGAAAGAAAGAAAGAAAGAAAGAAAGAAAGAAAGAAAGAAAGAGAAGAGAAGAGAAGACAAGCGACATCCCACTTCTTTTTCCCGTCATCCACCCCCCTCCCCCCAACAAAAAAGAAAACGACATCTCATCTCCTTAAGTTCATCTCCTTCATCCCCTTCATCCCCTTCATCTCCTTCATCTCCTTCATCTCCTTCATCCCCTTCATCTTCTTCATCTCCTTCATCTTTATTCTTCTTTTCCCGGCATTAAGCGCACTCTTATTGAGTCTCTCCATGACCTTCTGAGACAGACATCTTGACAATAGAAAGTGCGTATGTCCCATATACACTATACACTCCTCTTCAATGAACCCCGAGCTCGCTTAACTCCTTCTCATATGCAAGGAAAAGAAAGGAAAAGAATGGGTGGGAGAATAATGGGAGAATGATGGGAGCATAATGGGAGAATAATGGGGAAATAACGGGAGAATAATGGGAAAATAATGGGAGAAGAAATGGGAGAAGTTTTGTTGAGAAAATAATGGGAGAAGAAATGTTGGGCAAATAATAGGAAAAAGGAAAAAACAACCATCAATTTAATTCGAGTTGTTTTTTTGAAATTCGGGTATTCTTGGCATCGGGTGTTTTCTGCATTTTCTTCTTTTTTGTTCTCGCTTCTTGTTTCTGGTACAGTGTTTCTGGTACAGTGTTTTTCAAGTATTCAAGCCAGCGCGGCCAAATGCCTCAAACAACACTAGCAAAATTCAACAAACCAATAATCGAACAATTCAAAAAGTTTCGTACCCCTCCCCTTCGCTCCCCTTCGCTCCCCTTCGCTCCCCTTCGCTCCCCTTCGCTCCCCTTCGCACAGTCTTTCAAACCAAATGGAGTAATGTTTCACACCAACTTTCATTAGAATTCAATATTCTGAAATCTGAACTGAAATCTGAAATCTGAACTGAAATCTGAAATCTGAACTGAAATCTGAAATCTTAAATCTGAACTGAAATCTGAAATCTGCAATTTCAAATCTGAAGGATTGCCTCATATGTACTACATTTGGGACAGAAGTGATGCAGTATGAATCAAGGGTGAAAAACAGATGGACCTGAACTGGTTTCCTTGTTATCCTATAAACAACAACTTGTTAGGGTTACGTAATCATTCATATTATTCTTACCAAGTAAAGACGTATATGAGAATTACACGGGCCCCCGTCTCCACAAATGTTTTGTACTGGTTACTCTTTAAGTCTATTTGAACTACTGTAGTGGACACTCATGTAGACGTGTTAACGCCAGATCCGCAACGACAGTTGCGGCACCAGGAGGACCAGTGAGTAACCAGTGAGTAACCAGTGAGTAACCAGTGAGTAACCAGTGAGTAACCAGTGAGTAACCATGGAGTAACCAGTGAGTAACCATGGAGTAACCAGGAGAACCAGTGAGTAACCATGGAGTAACGTCCAGCGGTTGACCAATACTATAAGACACTGATCTCATTGTCTCATCAAGATATGTAAACACTTGAGGAGAAGTGTTTACTTCAGGAGTAGGAGAAGGCGAGTTGTCAGTGCTCATTGAAGTATCATCAGTACGAGATCTTTTGGTGGGTCTGGTTCTTGGAGGCATCTTGGTATACCTCAGGCAGTTTGGGTAAAATTAAGTTATGCATTATATAATGGGGCGAAGAGTGTATCAGTTTTGTAAAATTGGTTTGAGAACTGTGCGAAGGGGTACGAAACTTTTTGAGCTGATGGTTTGTTTAATTTTGCTAGTATGGTTGCTTCCTACTTGTTGTTTTTTCTTTGCTCTTGCTTCTTTTCGGGTATTTTGTGTCTTTTCTTTGCTCTTGCTTCTTTTCGGGTATTATGTGTCTTTTACTTGTACTGTTAGGAAAAATCCTACGAGCACTAGAATTGAGTATTTAGTGTCGGTGGATTCTACTAACGAGGCTTAGCTTAGGCTTATTCTCAAACCATACCACTCATAAGTATGAGATGGTGTGGGGTTAGCATTCAAGGAGACTTGAATACTGGGCGCCAGGCTTCATGCAAGATGATGCATGCAATATGCCCGCGCCAGGGAGAACTCGTGATAAGGACTTCTCCGGCCAATGTGAAACATTGCGATGTTGTGATGTTTCACATCCCGAAGGCCGGCTGTTTCAAGAAATCCCTCAAGGGTTACCCGAAGCAGCAAGGAAGTATATAGAACCAGCAGGTTCGCCTGATAAGATGAATCCCCAGGGCTCCCTCTAAGGCATATTATAGTATTCGAATATACAACTGATATAACTTTGTTTTATAAATCCCAAAGTCCTGCACAAGTTCTAACATGTACTTGTGTCTTTTACTTGTTTCTCGCTTCTTGTACCTGTAATTTTTTGTTTCCTTTTGCCTATCTGCTTCTGTTTCTTTTCTTGTAGATCTATATCTGTAAAGTTGTACTGATGATCCCGCCCCAACGTGTCGGGTAGTAGTTTGTGAATAGCGTGGACGAAGCAAGCCTCGAGATTTTTCTGGCACATGATGACATTAATGGTACGTCCCAGTCGGAGAGTCCTCCCTTGGTCGAGATTCGTCTGAAACTGGGAGTAACTTTCACCCTGGTTAAGGGCAAATTTGCCCTTCGTGGGGACGTTACCCACGCGGTGGTAGCCGTCATGGCCATTAGTCAATGAGACGGAATCGGCGCCGTGGTCCGCAGAGGCAACTGTGGGAGGAGGGTTAGGCGCTGAAGTGTCAGCAAAAGATGCCGGTTCGGGATCATGGGAGGTGCTGTCAAAAGGCGTATCGGTGGTGGTAGAGTGTGGGTAATAGCCAAGGGTGCGTTGTCGGAAAGCGAGAGGACGGGAAGGGGAGGTCTGGGTTTGATAACGGTCAGTCGGGCCGAGGAGTCGGCGGAGGCCGTGTTCTAGATGCACGGCGGAGGTATTCATGGTGTGTTTATTACGAATTACTATGAGCCTGTACTATGAGCCTGTACTATGAGCCTGTACTATGAGCCTGTACTATGAGCCTGTACTATGGAACTGTACTATGGAACCGTACTATGAGCCTGTACTATGAGCCTGTACTATGGAACCGTACTATGAGCTTGTACTATGAGCCTGTATGAACATATATTATCTATTACCTGTGTTAAATCTACTATGGGTGCTCTAATGCGAGATTGTCTGAGCTTGGCCGTCTAACCCTAACAATTACCATTTTACATCGTCACATCCGATGCACCAGCCAAGGTAACCATGCCTAACATCTGCTGAGTTTTGCACCCAATTTACCCCTTGAGATAAATATGTTACAGACTTCGATAGGTCTTTAAAATCTGGTTGAGTTACCAAAAGCTATCCAGCAGCAACCTGACCTATGTACGCTTAGTGGTTTTGGACGTACAACTTCAGAGGGAGTCTCGCCTCTTGTTTCTCACTTCTGCTAACTGTCTCTTTTTTTTGATCCTTTGCTGTCTCTTGTTTCTCGGCTCTGGTACTTAGTCTCTTGTATCTGTCTCTTTTACCTGTTTCTTGTTCCTTTTTCTCCCTGTCGTTCCTTTTCTCTCTGTCGTTCCTTTTCTCCCTGTCGTTCCTGTCGTTCCTGTTTCTTGCTTCTTGTTGGTGATCAAGTGACCCACTTTCAAAGGGTTTTTCGCCAGAAAAGAGGATTGACGCCAACGGCGCCTTCACGGACGTTCAAAAATGCCCCAACGCCATGTGCAGTGCCGTGGCCATAGTCCAAGCCATTCGGCCATAAGAATCGCCTGGCCATAAGAATCGCCTGGCAATAGTGTTGATCTGGCTGTCCAGTTTTTATTTCTCAGTTATTATTTCTCAGTCCTTGGTTTCTGCCTCTTTTTTTATGATGGTTTAGTGTCGTATGGTGTAATATAGTATAAACTGGTAGATTCTTGTGAAACGTTCATGTACTAAGTTATTTTTGTTGGTTGGTGATTCCTCAAAACGAGGGATCGAGCTACTTAAGTAGTCGACGGCGGGGGAGTTGACGCATTCGGCTGGCTGTTACTATGAGGTTGGCTTTTCCAATTCCCATGGAGTAAAATTGTACAGAATCCCATAATGGATTGTTTACTTCTTCTAACATAACATACTTATATCATTATGGTTAGGAGCACTGGTCTTGTTCTAGTATGGTATGCGATAGCTTGGCCGGATTTGGCCGGGAGTGGCCGGATTTGGCCGGATTGGCTGGATTTGGCCGGATTGGCTGGATTTGGCCGGGAGTGGCCGGGAGTGGCCGGAATTACCCAGCTACACGACTATATTTTTAAAGCTTCTTTTCCCTCTATAGGTAACCTTAAGTAACAGTCTCATTTTACACTACATAAGTACCCTTAGTAAGTTTTGTTATTGGTGCCTTGGTATTAGTACCTCGATCTTAGTACCTCGGTATTAGTACCTCGATCTTAGTACCTCGGTATTGGTACCTCGATCTTAGTACCTCGGTATTGGTACCTTAGTCTTATTACCTCGGTATCTCTATCATCTGTGGTGTAAGTCGTGAACGCCCTTGACGTGCTTGCACCAAGCAAAGATTTTTGACTGGAAAACATGGATTGTAAATTCCGGAATCCTAGGATTTCAACCAACCTATTTTTAGCTCCGCAAGATGAATAAATAGGCAGTTTGCGCTTGGGCCATTTTCTGCTGATGTGGCCTGGTGTACGGGTGTTTTGTGGGGGGGCTTTTCGCAACCCCCGGTTTATCCCACAGTTCCGGCCATCCTAATCAACCGTACTTAATGTTGGAACGCGCGGCATGTGACTGATGAACTTAAGAGACCAGTACATGTGCGAGTACGGCATGTTCATGCCAAGCAATACAGATGAAACAATGTTGGGTATTGGTGGAGAAGAGAAAAAGGTAGAGCTAGGGCTTTATGGGCTTTCGTCTAGCTCTCGTCCAGCTCTCGTCCAGCTCTCGTCCAGCTCTCGTCCAGCTCTTGTCTAGCTCTTGTCCAGCTCTTGTCTAGCTCTTGTCCAGCTCTTGTCTAGCTCTTGTCCAGCTCTCGTCCAGCTCTCGTCCAGCTCTCGTCCAGCTCTCGTCCAGCTCTGGTCTAGCTCTGGTCTAGCTCTGGTCTAGCTCTCGTCCAGCTCTCGTCCAGCTCGTCCAGCTCTGAGCATTGTTTTGGAGAAGACAATATAGATGAGGGAGTCTGACGAAGGAGAGAGATCATTTGGGAGTCCCCAGGAATAACTATATAAAGCAAGGTTCCTGCTCAGTGTTGAGCGGTATCAAAAAGGGACGGAGATCACGAACTCACTACTTTGCATAGCAATAGAGTTATAAGACAGATGACAGAACTGATTACTCAAGTCACTCAATTAAGAGAACCATTGCAGTCCAACTATATAACGGATCCTGTATACCAATTGGTATATGCTAACGTTCAACAACATATCCCTGTATATCAATACACATACCAAAACGATAAGTTGAAATTACCAAATATGGGAATCCGGGTGATTATATAGCTAATCAGTGAATCCCGGGGAAGTGGAGTAAGTTGGCTAAACGGTATGTCACGAGCTAAAGTGAATGCATGAGTGCAAGTTACGATTTATGATGAACAGATGGTTCATTGACATTTGTAGGCTCGAAAAATACCTCTATGGGTCTAGATACACTCCCCATGGCAGGTGTAACATTTTTTGCTTGGCTACAGTTTTTTGTGGTAACGCTTAATGCTTTGCGCCTGTAATCTGTAATTGTGGAAGGGTAATGACGCTTGTTAGATTCTTATAAACTCAACCTGGTGTCGCCGTGGCAAATTCACTTATATTCTTCCCTCACCATATGGTTCACGCACATCCACGTATGACTTCTGTGACTGATGGATACACCCCATAGTTTATAGTGTCTGTCCCTGTTCAATATGCCTTTCCGCTAATAATCCCTTTCATTGATCTTCGCAGGGTGTCCATACTATCCATAGTATCTCATGCTAGTTTCTTCTAAGTGTTCCTTGGTTCTTGGTCACGTTCTAACTTGAACTGCCATTGCACCAGTCTTATTCTATTCTTGTCGTTCCCAAAGCTATCTCTCTTCTCTGCGCATGTTAGGTCAGACTTGATTCTCTTTCGGCCTCTGCATAGAAGTATAAGCTCCGATAATATGACTCTCTGTATACAACACCGGTATGAAAACCATAACACTATGATTTCTGGCTTTCTTCTTGGACCATTAAACTATACCTAAAATAATCCAGGTATGTCAATTTCCTCTAAAGCCTTTGCCAACTCCCAAAGATAAACCATACCATATACCCGTTCTGCTGTTCGCTTCAAACATTTAAGCGCCAACATTTTGCTTTGGTATAGTGGTTTCCTGCATGTAGCCGCAAGATTCTTATTTTTTGGACATTTTTCAATAGAGAATTTCCCAAATATGAAAATGGTCCAAAAAATCATATCCATATTTCTTTTTTTCGATTTTTGGTGGGCTGTTTTATGTGTTTTAGTTTTGGCTGCGAACGCTATGTTTATAGAAAATGTCCACTTTCGCGTACCTCCATAAATAATCCAGACCCACAAAAAAACAAAAACAGTAACAAAAAAAAGTAGCAAAAGAAGTAATCAAGGCAAATGCTAAAATAAATAAATTAGTAATTGTGAAATTTCTTGGTGAAATTTCTTGGTGAAATTTCTTGGTGAATTGGGGCTGGTTGTCTGATGACTTTGAAAGTGAAGAGGTTGGTTTTTATCACGTGACCTATCACGCGCAAATCACATGTCGTTAACGTGTCAATTCTCTTATACCATGTGAGTAATCATGACTTGACCAATGCCCATGAGACAGAGACGGGTAGACAGGGCCATTCTCTCGGAGAGCAGCTCCGATCCCATCGACTCAGAGGACCAGAAACTCATCATCAGCCAGTTCCGCACTGACAACGACCGGCGACTCCGGTACCTGCTCCGGCTCTTGCTCGTTTGGATCGTTGCGCAAACCCCACTAGTAACCATGGTGGCCAAGCCCCGGCTCCGGCCCAACTTGATTGCTCTTTTGGTTGTAGCCAATGTATTGGTGTTGATTAATGGAGTCTTTGAGTTTCCCGAGTGGGAGAGAAGGGGGGCTAAAGAGGGGAAGGTCTCATATTATTCTAGGGAAATTGAGGAAATTGAGGAATCTACTACTTTTGGTGGCAATTTTGGTTGTAATTCTGGCGATACGTTTGGCGATACTTTTGGCGATACTTTTGGCGATACTTTTGGCGGCAATTCTGGTGGCAATTCTGGTGGCAATTCTGGTGATAATTTTGGTCGCAATTTTGAGAGGCCAAAAACTACTGCTTCATGGTCGATACTACAAGTGGTGAGTTTTCGCGGGGTATCAGTGTTGACGGGCGTGGTGCTTTTGCAACTCCTTTTTTCGCTCTGGAGCTCTCCTCGCACACATTTACTCTTCGTCGCAGTGCCACTCACAAACCTCCTTTTAATGGTGTACGTGCGTAAATCCCATGAGGACGTGCACTCGGAGATTATCCACTTGGACTCTCTCCGCTACAAGTTCAAATCCGCCTAGATAAGATCCACAGACCATCAGTCTCCATATCCATGAGAACTCCATATCCATCAGACCATCAGACCATCATATTCATCAGAAGTTCAGAAGTTCATATCCATCAGAACCCCATATCCAAATCCTCCATATGAATCCATCAGAACTCCATATGAAATCGTATCCACATTCTTCATCTATATCGATGCATCCACATGAATCCATCAAAACTCCATCCACCCATATCATTTTCCACTCATCCATATAACTCACCACAACTCCATATTCAATGAATCATTCTCCGTGTCCATCTGAATCATCCTTCATTCTCCATATGAATACACATTCTCTGTGAAGAGTGAGATTATAGTCTGGTCTATTCTAGTTTGGTCTATTCTGGTCTGGTCTGGTCTAGTATACTTTACTCTAGCCTACTCATAAGGTTGAACATGAAAGATGTGCTATCCCGTGTGTGAATTAACGGTGACATGCGTGAATTAACGGTGACATGTGTGAATTAACGGTGACATGTGTGAATTAACGGTGAAATGTGTGAGTTAATGGTGACATGCAGCGTGAAGATAGGAAAGGGATAAGTCTCACAGAAGACCCCTTTGGAGACCTGTATGATGCCAAGGAAGATCCTACACCAAGTGATACCCCATTCAAACCGAAATCAAATATGTCCTACATGGTATGAGCCAACTTTGGCTATGGTGGACATTTAGTGTTGCACAGTACCAGATCCATGAATGAGATGAAATTGAGTGATGTGGATGAGGATGGGATGGGATGAGGATGGAATGGGATGAGAATGGGATGACTGATTGTTATAGGCAAGGGTTTCCTAAGCATGGCTGAGTCTGCAGGAACCATCAATAAAGTGGTTATCTTTTACTTTGTTGATGTCCAATGCGTCATTCCTCTAGACGGCCGGAGGTGTATACAAACGCATTACATGCTCTGGGCAAACCTACCACATCAAAAGTGATTCCATGGAAATCAGCTTGTTCTTAACCTTCCTCTTTGCAGCTACCACACGAGCCTGGCTAGAGCGCATGTTCTATTTGGAGCTGAACGGAACATTACATGTGATGTACCTCAGTCTGTCTATTGATGCTGATCAGGATGCCCATCCAGATAGCGGAGACATCGTGCCCGTGTTCAACTTCTATAAAGGATTGGCTTATACTCTAGTCGTCGATGTCTACAAAGCGCTTGGAGGCGTCAATGGTTCTTTGGCTCTTGGCTCCCACGGCAAGTTAAAGCCTATTATGCTAACCTTGGACCATCGCTCCAGGGTCACCAATTTTGACGGCATGAGGAGGTGTGTTAGTTCGACTGAAAACCTCGAGTCCCAGGAATGCTTTCCTGCCCAACTCTACCTTTTGTCTCCTCTTGAATGTTATCAGCGAGAACAAGAACCTTTTGTTGCTTTGATGGCAGGAACTGGTTCCACTAATATTCCCGGTGGATCGAAACCGAAGTCTTCAGCTTCTCACAGAAAAGACTTGGGTTTGCTTTTCTAAAGCCCCTTAAAGCCTTTTTCTGAACTTGTCTGAACTTGTCTGACTTTTCTGACTTGCCTGAAAAAGTTTTATGCTTTGAACATAAGAGAGGAACTGATGCCGTTCGACTGAACACTGAAGACTTTTGGAATTTGAAAAAGAGGGCCCACAAATTTCCATTTCAAAATCTATCGTGTACTCACCACAGTATAGTCGTGGACGATCTTTGAGCAGGTGATTGAGCAGGTGACGATCTTTAGTCACACGAGTGTACTTTTTGGTTGAGTAGGATCTTCATGACCTAAGAACCAAGTCTCAACTAATAATCAAGTGGGAATCAAGTGAGAAGTACTCAATACTAGTATGAGTACAGTGCCAGACTGGTTAGGTTTGTGTATTTGCAATAATTGGAATTTCATAAGTGGAATTTCAATTTGTGCCTCATTATTCTGAGCATATCCACATCCATTATCAAATCCGACTATGAAATGGGTATAGCTTGACCACCAGAAGTACACAAGCGACGCTACATCCATGAAGCTACAATGAAGCTACAATGAAGCTATAATGAAGCTACAATGAAGCTATAATGAAGCTAAAATGAAGCTATAATGAAGCTATAATGAAGCTATAATGAAGCTTGTTAGACCCACCATGGGTAGGGTACTACCCATATGGATGCTGAAACCCTGCACTGGTCGATCAGATGTTGAGCGGCCTTCGGCCCTCAATACGATCTCTATTCCTATATGCCGGACCAGTCTATATAAGGTGCGATGGTTCCTCCTTGAGGAATCATCGACGAAAAAACATACAAAACACACTAAAATAGAGAATGTACGTAACCAGAATCTAACATGGAGGTCACAGCCAGCCGTCCTACTTTTGTTGAAAATGATCTTCTGGGTGTTCTTATCTACTACGGATTTACCTTTGTGATGGCCCTTCACCAACTCGCTTCTACCATTTGTAGCGGCGCAGTGCACCCCGCCATCCTTAGACGGTCCCCATCTTCCCCAGAGTCAGTATTCGTCGCATCAACCCCAACCCCTCTTGTCACCATCTCACTACTAGACAGCGCGTTCCGCATCGGGATTCTCTTTGCCATCTTATGGCTTATCTCCCACTCGCTCTTCGATCTTATCGAATTTTTCGGCGCCCTGCTCCCCACGGTGCACACNTAAAACATAGAGAATATTTAAAAGTACAAAATTTCTCGAGATATTTCGTGTCCCCAGTATTTGGTACACACTATACCATGTGCTTCGGTTCCTGCCTTACTCCAAAGCTTCGATGGGCACTACTTCGCAGTTGCCGTGGACAGATTTGTACAGATCTGGAAAACTCCTGATTTCACTGAAGACAGGCAATTTGCACCATTCGTGCGCCACAGGAACTATGCTGGCCACTTCAGCGATGTCATCTCCGTCACGTGGTCCCCCGACTCCAGGTTCTTGATGTCCACCTCCACCGATATGACCTCCCGCATTTTCTCCACAGTGAGAATCGCTCACCACATTCTGGCTGCAAACTCTACACACGCCCCTACCCACACCCCTTCCTACACCCCATTCTCCGGAACAACTCCTCGCGCCATACCAGGTCCTTACGCTTACCCCGCCACCGCTAGCACCGGTCCCATAGCCAAGACATTTCTTTTTGCTAACAGTGTTCCTTCTGCTACCATCGGCCCCTCAGCTACCACCGGCCGCCTTGCGCCTATTGATCTCGTT